>CAUYLG010049970.1:112500-126612 GCA_963573385.1 Cacajao melanocephalus | reverse complement strand
ATTCCCAGTACAGCTGCAAAGGTGGCAGGTAAAAAAGTGGGAAAGAAAACAAGGAAGGAAGAAGGAAGGAAGGAAGGAGGGAAGGAGGGAAGGAAGGAATGAAAAGAGAAAGGAAGAAGCAAATATCTACCCTGTGCCAAGCATAATCTTAGGCACTGTGGGATAAAAAAGCATAACAGCAAAGTCAGGTGAATATTTTCTGACCTCAAAGGGAGAGGTTTTAACTTATTAACCATCTTTAATTCTATGTTCCCAGAATCATCATTGCACATAGAATAGTTGCTAAATATGTGTCCATTCGGTGACTGAGCTGTCCTTGAATTAATGAATATGTTCGGGTTGGGAAAATGTATTTTACAAGTTTGTCTGAAATGTATCAAAACCAGAGACAAATGGTTTTAAATTCGTTTCCCCAGAGCATTTCTTTACTTGAGAGCCTTCTAAGATATGAGGTCTTAGCATTCATATCACGGGTTCCATTTGTCATATAGAGTAAGTAACTGAAGAAATTGTTCTGTATTAATCCCAAGTTCCATTTCTTCTACATTTACAATAAACTAAAAATGAGAATTAAAAGCATGGTGAAAATATTTAATGACTCTTTTAAGGAGAGGGGTGGTTAAGAAGTTAGCTGTAGGCCAGGCATGGTGGCTCACGCCTGTAATCCCAGCACTTTGGGAGGCTGAGGGTGGGCGGATTACGAAGTCAGGAGTTTGAGACCAGCCTGACCAATATGGTGAAACCCTGTCTCTATTAAAAATACAAAAATTATCCAGGCATAGTGGCGGGTGCCTGTAATCCCAGCTACTCAGGAGGCTGAGACAGAAGAATCGCTTGAACCTGGGAGGTGGAGGTTGCAGTGAGCCGAGATCCAGCCATTGCACTCCAGCCTAGGTGACACAGTGAGACTACATCTCAAAAACAAAACAAACAAAAGTTAGCTGTAAAACTAAAATGGGGAATGGAAAGTTTAAGATAGTCTTAATTTATTGTCTCATTTTCTGGTCACAGAATTGGTGCATTGTGCTTTGATATCAATAAATACAGTTGTTTAATATATCTGGCATAAAAGAGTACCTTATCAGCTGGGCACAGTGGCTCACACCTTTAATCCCTACACTTTGGGAGGCCAAGGCAGGAGGATCACTTGAGCCCAGGAGCTCAAGACAAGGGTGAGCAACATAGGGAGACCCCATTTCTACAAAACATTTTTAAACAATTAGCCAGGTGTGGCATGCACCTGTGGTCCCAGCTACTAGAAAGGCTGATGAGGTGGGAGGATTATTTGAGCCCAGGAGCTCAAGGCTGCAGTGAGCCATGATTGCGCCACTGCACTCCAGCCTGGGCAACACAGCAAGAACCTGTTTCCCAGAAGAGAGTACCACATAAGAGGAATGTGCTACAAAGAAAGCAAAACAATGCTTAGTGCTAGTTAATTTGTGGCCTACTGACATGCTTCTAATAAGGGAATTTTTAAAATAATGTCCTTCTTTGTTGATATTTGCAAATATCTCTTTATTTCATAATATATATGCATATTTTAATTATCTTGACTATTTGCTCATTAATCACAAGCAAGATTAACTGAATCTAAGAATATTAATTCCCCAGTGCAAATAACAGCCCTGTTCGTTTATTCTTATACTTGGAAACAGAATAAGAATCTTGTTATTCACCAAAGAGGAACTCTAGTCAACATTTCTGATTGATTAATTTGTTGATGATTCAGGTGGTCTCTAGTGAGTTCCATTTCATTTACTTCCTTAGTTGTTCTATTAGGCAGTCAGTCTATTATGATGCAAAGGTTATCTTTTTAGCTTGGGACATTTCTCTTCAGTTGAACGTAGTTTGTATCTTTTCTTAAAAAATTCCAATTAAAATATTAGTTATTATTTATTTTAAAATGTATAAAACACTATACTACTAAACATTTCCAAATTTCCTGTGGGTATGACTGCTCTATTCTGATAGAGTTCCATGAAAATTATTATATGGGAGAATTTCAGGAGGCTCCATCCTAGAGCATTCTAATTGGCAAAGTGATACTTAAGAGCTTTTACACTGTATAGCTGATTGTCAGAAATATTCATTTTGTGTTCATATGTTATATATTTCATAGATTTGAATATATTTTAAACTGTTTTTAAGAATGCAATTCAATCCCACATATAATTATTTATGCTGTATGCCCAGGCGAATCTGCAATACTCACTATTCAAAATTTTTCGTACTGTTGATTGCTAAACACTTGGGGGAAATGGGGCATTGTAGATTCCTGTGTGAGGCTCTCCCATCTTCCTTTCTCAAGACCCAACAGCTGTGAAAGATATTCTCATATGAAAGTATCACACAGGCTCAAGAACAGAATCGATATGACTGTCATCAACAGAGGAGTAAACCATGACCTTTTGCCATATTCAGTGGTTCAACACGGTTCCAAGCTAGCAAAGAATGAAGAGGATGGAGGAATTGTTTCCGTTTCACCATATGGGAGTGTCATGCAAGGCAGCGAAGGAATCGCTTGATGGTGGACTTTGGACACAAGCCACTACAGCAAGGAACATAGTAATAAGGGGTTTCCTTTGAGAAAGGTGAAATGGTGTGCTTAGGATTGCTGTATTACATGACATGGTTTCATGGAGTCGAGTCTATTCCTTCATTCCCTTCAATCTGTGCTGTCTTAGGACTGTGTTGAACCACTGAATATATAAAAGGTCATTCATGATTGACCTCTCTATTCAAGATTGCTAAGACAAATGCTATTTCAGAATGCAGACCATTTAAACGTACTGAGAAATGAAACTGAAGCTTGATATCTGTTGAGGCTATTCCCAATCCTGAGTGCTTTCCTTAAGAAACTTCCACTGGACTTAGGAAGATAAAAGTTTGAACTTCATACACACACTCTTCATATGGTAGTTTCTGTACATAACCATGGCGTTGCAGTAGGTAGCTAGACAGGCATGAGCAGTGCAGGAGAGGGTTCCCCCCATACCCCACCAAGAAAGTCAGATGACCATCAGGTGATGGGCAGGTAGCTGTTAACTGTCTCTCTAGAATAACAATTTGTCACAGCCAGCACCAGGGAAAGGCAGGCTCCCTGTATAGATAGGAAACACCTGAACCTGGTGATCTGCAGCTTCCTGATGAGATCTCAGGAGTTGGGCAAGTGAGCTGATACGTGTACATTAAGAGGAAAAAATGGCAAAGTTTAACTGGTATGTGACCTTCAGGGGGCATTCCACAAGAAAAGGGACACAAGATGCAGGAAGTAGGCCAGCATGTAAAAACCCTAAGTCCAGGGTCAAATAGAGCACTTGACCTCCGAAAGGTCCACATGACCCTCTTCCAAGTGTACTTTACTTTCTTTTCTGCTCTAAAGCTTTGTAATAAACTTTCACTCCTACTCTAAAACTTGCCTCAGTCTCTTCTTCTGCCTTATGCCCATCAGTCAAATTCTTTCTTCTGAGGAGGCAAGAATTGAGGCTGCTGCAGACCCATACGAATTTGCCACCAGTAACTCAGATAACTTCCACTGCTAACAATATCTCTGTAGGTAGACATTTCTATTATATGCATATTTCTAGGGAAGATGCTTGCTCTATATTGCATATCCCTCCCTACTTTACGAGAATCTGGGAAATCAAATGTTCTTTGCTGTGGTAGGTTGTGTTCAAAGCCGCCATCAAGCCCTTCCTTTGCTGCACTGTATAATACCCCCCACGTGGCAAAGGAATCTACTTCTGCATCCCCTTCAATCTGTGCTGGCTTGGGATTGTGTTGAACCATTGAATATGGTAAAAGGGATGCTCTCTCAGTTCTGGATCTAGTTGTTAAGAGGACTGGCACTTTCTTCTTGCCTTTTGTAGTACCGAGTTGCCAAGTAGGAAAACCTAGCTACTCTGCTGTCAAGAGTTCCACAGGTAGGAGCACTGAGGAATCTCAGTGGGATACGGGACATGTGAGTGACGATCACCTGGGATGTATAGCCCAGTGGACCCTTCAGATGACTCCAGTTCCAACCACCATCTTGCTGCAACTGTATGAGAGGCCCCTAGTGAGAACCACCCAGCAGAAACCAAGTAGGTTTTTTTTGGGTGGTCTTCTCTGCAGCAATAGTGCACTAGAACACATGCTCTCTTAGTAAAATACTCTGGTTGGACACAAGTACCAGTGACAGAGAGCTATGAGAGGAGAGAGAACTACAAAGCCAGAAAGATCAGCATGAGAAGATCAAAACTGAAACCACAAAAAACTCATCTGATGCCTAATATGGTGGTTTTTTCTACATTTTTTTCTTCTTGTATATCCATGAACTTTCTCTTAAAAATCATTTCTTTCTTTATAAACTAATATAAAAGCTCTGCAAAACATTTGGAAACTAGAAAAGAGAAAAATGTTTCTCCATTATCCCGCCATCCTTACATGATTTCAGTTAGCTATCTGGAAATTTTCTTATCACATTCTTTTTCCTTCATCGTGTGCATTAAGTTTCACTTCCTTAAAATGACAATCAAAGGAAAATCTAGCTTAGTGATGCCTGGAACTTGTATAACTTCAGGGGGAAAAAAGAGAAAATATTATATTAAAATAAAACTAAAATAATCTTAATTTTAAAATTCATACCAAAGTCTATAACCATATGAAACACATTGCTAGACTCCATACGGGCCTTTGAAGGCCTTTTGTAAGTGAGAGATCCTGAAACTCAAGTTTCACCAGCTTCATGGTAAAACTACCTTTGATCATAATGTATATATGAAATTGCATCCTGTTATTTTCTCTTTTATTGTATCAAAATATTTTTTCATGTTGAAGCCTAGCCTTTATAATATGAGCTTTAAAGCCTGCACATTTTTCTGTTGGGTCAGTACACTCCAATTACACTAATGCACAGTTTAGCATCTTGGAAGTATTCACATTTTGGGCTGGATAACTTTGTTGTGGGGGCACGGTCCTTTGCCAAATGTCCCCTGGGGGGCAAAATTGCCCCTCTGTTTGAGAGCAGCTACCCTAATCAATCTTCTATCCTGGTTACTTATACTATTTTCTTTTTTAATGATTATAAATGAAACATTTTCATGCATATGAATTTATTCAGTTTTTAACTTCTTTCCCTTAGAAATGGGATTACTGTGTTAAATGGAATGGCATTGACATGGCTTTTAATGTTACTGCTAAATTTCCTTTCCCAAAAGCCTTATAGTTATCTGAAATACAGGACAACACAGTTTACTACAGTTGTGGATATGTTTAATATAAAATAATTGCATATTCTAACTAATTACACCAACATAGTATATTTAAACTATATTTTGTACTGAAGATATCAGACTTAAAACAGTTTTTTTTTTGGCCCATAAACTCTATTTTCTGTAAACCTATCCTCTAATAGAATGGTTAGCTAAGAAATTCCAGATTGACTCTTTTTTTTTAATTTTAAAACTCTAAAAATTATATTTTGGAACAGAATTGCTCTATTTCCACCAACTAGGAGAAGGAACTTGAAGATATTTTTCTAGATTGTTGTTTTTCTTACCATCTGCATGCCTGAGCCCTTCTCAGAGAAAGTCTATATTTAAATTCAGAAAGCAAGCGGTAAAACTGTTTCAACATGATGCATTTGCTGGTATAAGGAAACTGTAGACTTCCTGCTCTCCATGGTGGTTCAGGAGCAGGGATGAAGGCACACCCAGCTTCCGAGCCTGTGTCTACACCTGTCAAGATGGATAATTAACTGCTCTCCCACATTTCCCCTGTCCATCACTGCAAAAGCTCCATTATTCTCCCTTCCCCACTTCCAAAGAGAAACGAAGATCTCAGTTGTTTTGTGCCAGGAATAGAATCAAGAAAAATGGCTTTTTGCTCTGTTTGGTGCCTGCTGACAACATCCCAGCTCTCTGGGGGGAAGCTCTGGATCCTGTCTCCCAGATGGTTGGAAGCAAAGGCCCCGTTGTTTCACTCCAGTTCCACAAGGCAGGGCAGAGCTCTCTCAGCAGGGACTCCAACAGCCTTTGCCCTTAAGGGGTCCATAAGCCCCTCCTACAGAACTGCCTTTCTCCCTCCACTCCTATTTCAGGGAGTGATCGCCAAGGCTCTAAACCATGAGGACAGACTTTGTAGCCTCTGGAGGAATTGACATAGTACAGGCTGTCAAAGAGTAAATATAATAGTTTCATTAAAAGTCTGTCACAAGGGCCAGGGGCACAGTGGCTTCTGCCTATAAGCCCAACACTTTGGGAGGCTGAGGTGGAAGGATTGCTTCAAGCCAGAATACCCAGGCACGGCAGCGCATGTACCTGTAGTCCCAGCTGCTGGGGAGGCTAGGAGTGTCTGAGCCTGGGAGTTCAAGGCTTCACTGAGCTATGATTGCACCACTGCACCGCAGCATGGACGGCAGAGTGAGATCCCGTCTCAAAAATAAAATAAAGTCTGTCACACAAGGAATATTCCACAATCGTTCATATTCATTTCAAAGATGATTTTAAAAGTGCATTTCCTCCTTCCATTCATCCCTCTCTACCTCTCCTTCAATCTGCCTTTCTGCCTTTTCTCCTTTCCAGGTCTCTTTCTTCTTCCCTCCCTTTCACAGTCCCATTTCTTCTCCTTCCTCCAAAGTATTTTTACCGAATTTCATGAAAATGGAAGTGTAATTGGGATTATCTTTTAATCTTAATATATTCCCCTCCAGACTCTCAAATTCCACAGATGGCTTTATGGTTTTGCTCTATTTCTGTTTAATGTGAATCTTCAGAAACAGTTAATAGAAATCCACCATATTTAGCTCCTAGAAATGTCCATAATGAAAGCTGACAAATAAATGGAGTGCTTATGACAGGGAAATGAAAAGTGAAGACAGGAACATGAGAACCTCTCTAGCAACTCTCTGGGAAGTTTGGGGAGGTTGGTGTGAAATGCAGGCCAGGTGGCATAAGCCGTAGGTCTAGAAGAAATTGCTTCCCCAGCAGCTTCCTAGCAACCAAAATGTGTACCTGACATGGCTTTTAATGGGCAAGATGATGCAGTGCTATGTACTTAGTAAATAATAAAACAATTTTCTTGCTGAAGGATCTGATACTACCCAATAGCTCAGAAGAATCCAATAGGTTCCCAGTTTAAATGCTCATTTTGTTTTATTTAAATAGAAGTACTCCCAAAAGGTAGGCAATGCGGAATTGATTGTAAAATGTATTAGATTGGCAAATTAGACACTAATTTTAGACTAAGGTAGGAAACAAATTACCAATGCCCTGAATAAGGTAATAGGCCTCTCTCAACCCCAACTTATCCATTACTTGTGCTTTGGGTATTAGGTTAAACAGAGCCCAGTAGATCAGATTTCAGTATTAAACTCACTATTGTTTTTACATTGCTATATACATCAGTTTCCATTTCTAGTTTTATATATAATCAAAAGAAATTAAACCAAATTTATGAAACAAAATTATTTTTGCTTGAAAAAAATTCATGAGTCCTAAACTTTTGGATGAGTGGAAACAATTTTGTTTCTGACATATAACGTCCTCACAACTTTTTCAATATATGTATGTGTATGTGTGCATATATATATTTTAAAATCTGGATGAATCTGTAAAATCTAGGGGAATTATTCATGTTACCACCCTTTCCTTTCTACCTCCTGGGATAGTCAGGATTAATTTTTCAAATGTATACAGAGGGGAGGTACAGAGATAGGAGAAGCATTGTTGAAATTTTAGAGGCAAGCATTAATTTGTACAAACTCTACATATCTTGGAGGATAGTTTATGAGTACAAACATAGAAGGCTGGCTTAATTTACTATCAGGAAGTGTTTTAGACACAAGGAATACATACATACATATATAAACACACACACTAAGATATACATATATATATATTACTATCACATTCCAATTGTAACCATTATGTCTTACCATTTTTGTTCAAAAAGAAAATGCATTTAATCTAGTTGGTTTGACTAGAGTCAAAACATCATAACACATGTACTAATTATATTCACTCATTTCTCTTACATACTCGTAAGCCCTGCAAGTATAATTTAGTGTGATATTTATCTCTTTAATATGATTCTTTTACAGAGCAGAGAATTATGGTCTTTTGTCACATGGGTCTAAATAATTCTTAACAATGTGTACTTCCCTCTGCTGATATTTTTCATTTGCACTTATTATGTACATGCTCTCCTTTAGACAAAAAGACCATGACCCTATCCATTTTTCCAAAGTTTCTCTCCTTAGATCTGCTTTAATTTTCTACCTTGGGCCCAACAGTATATCACTACATCAAAGCCCAGTTTCAATTTTCATTACTGACTGTCACCTAATAAAAATGTCACATTAATAGATTAATGAAATATAATAAAAATTAATAAATAAAAATAAAACAATTTGGTATGTAGTAAATTTGACAAAACAAATGGTTAGTGAAAAAGATAATTATTCAATAAAAACTATTGTTACGACTGGAATCTGGGGGAAAAAAAAGCCAGAACTTAGTTTCACACTTTATATAAAAATAAACCTGGAACAAACCAAATGTTTGAATACAAAAACTGCAAGTGTTCATTAATAACGGACAAATCAAACTCTTGTGATTATAGGCAAATAGTAAAGATATAGAACAGTTGAAAAGTACAATGTACTATTTTGATTTAGTAGAGAATATACATGTTGAAGCACATGTGGGCATTTGTAAAACCTAACCACATTTTAGTAATAAAGCTAATCTTATCAAATTTTGAAGTATTGGTATCGAACATATTCTTTGATTATAATGCAATTTAGTTTAAATAAATAATCAAAGAATTACAAGAAACAGTACATTCTTTTACAAATACAAAAATATACTTCAAAACAATTCATGGATCAAAGGAAAAATAATGGAAATCAGACTGTATTAACAAATGGATTATAGCAAATATGTATCAAAGCTTGTAAGATGTAGTTAAGGCTTGAGAAGAAATGGTCTTAAATATTTACTTTAGAAAATAAGACAGGCTTGAAGTTAGGGAGTGCTGAATCCAATTTAGGAATTTAAAAAATATAACTGACAAATACCTACATCCAAAGTATATGGGAGATGTCTTATGAGTCAATAAGAAAAAATCCAAGAAACTCAACAGAGAAAAACAAGTGTGCAGAACTCTTGAAAAGATAATTCATAGAAGTAAAAACCTGAATAAACCCGAAAATATGCTCAACTTTGTTAGTCCAGAACATTCACATTTTGATCACATGAAATATGATTTCATACTCACTGGATTGAAAAGTTTGATACTGCCAGTTATTAGCAAGGATGTGGAGCAACACAGCTTTCCTCCACTCCTGATAGGAAGATAAATGAGAACTATCTGGAAAACAGTAATTAATTTTACATAGCTAGGTTGAAAATACAGCACACAATGCAGAAATTCTAGTCCTTGTCATACTCCAAGAGTTACAGAACTCTTAAAATCATGTGCACTGGCGAACAATGACAAGAATGTTCATAGCAATATTGTTGGAAATGGCAAAAAAGGTAATCAGCACAGAAACATATGTTAAAGTATTTGAAAATATGACATCTGAGGAAGGGTACAGGATGGCTGGAGAAGGAAGGTGTGAGGGAGACTAGCTTCTTTCCTCCTTCTGAATTTTGTGACTGCAGTACAATACTTGTATTAACTATTGATAAAATAAATAAATGATGTTAACCAACAACACAACTATCCAGTTCTCACTCTTTCAAACTCTTTTAAGAGGCTGAACCAAAAATCTGTCAGTAACTAGTTGAATGTCAATAAAAGGCATTTCCTTAAAAGATGGAACTTTTCCTTATTTTAAAAAACATATCCAAAGAGAGGACAGACTATATAAAATCCCTGCAAATGTTCCTTGAGCATATGCTAGAGGCTGTGGGGGAAGGTGTTGCTGTTCATACCCACTTTGAGGAGGAGGAGTAAAATACATCTAAAATAACATGGGAGCAAATTTAAATTGCCTTTTTCTCCTAGATATATGCAACTATTAATACTGCCATAAAGAACACAGAGGGGTATTTTTGTGCATGTTTTAATCTTTTGGAAAATGAGAAATGGATACATAACTAAGTACAATTATAAAGTTACTACAGATTCCCATGAATGCCTTAATAAAAGCATAATTCAAAATGATTCATCAATATTTCTTGAAATAGAACGAAAACAATTTGAAAATTTCAGCACAAAGGAAAAATATCAAGTGTGTGATTTTGAGATGTGATAAACATCTGATACTGAAGGGACTGGAAGTACAAACCACCTACACATCCACAATGAGGGATCATTAGGTTATTGTGTAGAACTGTTTTTTTCACTGTTGAAGCATTACATAGTTAGCAGCTTCTCCTCACACCCTCTTACTTCATATTTGATGCTCTTTTAGCACTATACAGGAAATATCCATTTCAATTTCTCTGAGAATTGTCACAGTTCTTTTAGCCCCTTTTTCTCCTAAAAAGGTCTAATGATGGAATGCATATTATCTAGCATTGGTCAAGGGTGCCTTTGAGTTAGACATATAATGTCTCTGGGTGTCATGTCATTTCCAATTAATGCTAATGTCTCTTCCAGCCTATCAGTCTATATTGCCAGAGTCAGGGCCGGAAGCCCTCTGAAATGTCTGCAGCTCTCTTTAATAACTCTGTTATACATGGACAGAAATTATAGCAGCCCTTATTTGAATCCTCTTTTAAAGAATGTTATCAGCTATACTGGATTGAACAAATAGGGCTTTACTTTCTTTTACATAACAACTATGGAAGTCCTGGCATTGGTTCACCAGCTCAACAATTTTAGGACTCAAACTTTTACAGTTTTACTGGGCAGACCCTCAACGTCATATGATGGTTGCTGTACATGCTGCCAAACAAGATAATTTTTATTACCAGCCAATACTTGACCTTCCCACTAGAGGTAACCACTGTTCTAATATCTATCACTATAGACTAATTTGCCCCTTCTAGAACCTCTTACAACTGGAATAACTTAGGATGTAGTCTTTCGTGTCTGGCTTCTTTCATTCAACATTTTTAAAGATTTATTCATGTTACTATATTGCTGAATTTTATTGCACCATATGAATACATCATCATTTCTTTATCTATTGTCCTATTGATAGACATTTAGATTGCTGTCAGTTTTTGGCTGTTATGAATAAAGCTGTTGTGAACATTGATGTACCAGTCATTGTGTGGACTCATATGTCTTCATTTGTATTGGTAGAAATGCAGAAGTGGAATTGCTGAGTCATAGAGCTGAGGTATATTTAGTTTTATGAGACACTGCCAAAGAGTCCTCTAAAGTGGGTGCACAATTTTACATAATGTAGTTACTCTTGATGACGGTATAATTTTGGAATTGATGTATCATCAATTATGTAATTGTTTCCAGATTAGACATTTATTTTTTATTGTTTTCAATGTTGCTTTTCTAAAATAGGAAATACTGCTAGAACACCTTCTTATAAATAATATTTTGTCTGTTACTGGAATAGTTCTGCTATTGGAATATTTAATAGAGAAACTAGGGGTGGGATTACTGAATGCTGTCATGACTTTTTAATTTCCCAAAGGCATATACTAGTTTATTTTTTCAATCAATTAAAAAAATTGTTGCTAAGCTCTTTCCTTTTCATTGAGTTGTAACATAATTACAATAATGTGCATAGATCTTAGGTTTACAGCTTAATGAATTTTTACATATATAAAACACAACAGCTATCGCCCAGATGAAGAAATAGAACATTTTCAGCATCTTGGAAACCCTTCTGCTGCTTCTAGTCTGTACTATGCTCACAAAGGGAACTACTATTTTGACACTCATCCCATAAAACGATTGCACTTGTGTTTAAAATTCATATAAGTGGAATCATATACTTTACAAGCTCTGGCTTTGACTTGCCTTTCCATTGGCCTTTCCTGGGAAACCAACATTCTTCCTGTCTTCCAATATGGTAAAATATTCAGTGTAATAAGAGTAGTCTTGACTAGCAGTATAGTTATTGAATCCATGCTGTTTATTTATTTTCATATGTAAGATTTAAAATATAAAATAGAACTTTTATTCCAAGTCCAATCTTAATTTTTGATATTGATGAGGAAAACCTGAAGCATATTTAACAAAAACAATGGTCACAATTTGTTGAGCTCAGAAATGGGTACTAGGTGCTCCCTAAAGTATTTATATCTATAATTTTATTTAATCTTTTTAATAATCCAAGAGAAAGATACAATTATGTCAACTTTTCTGTATAAGAAATCTGAAGCTAAGAGATACAAAATTACCTTACTAAATCTTACAGGGCTAGTATGGCTGAAGAAGAATGCATATTCAAGTGTGTCTGGCATCACTCAGATGTGTCTGACACCACCACCCATAACTATACTGGAGACTAGTCCTTTAAAATTGCAAATGCTCAGTCAGCAGAGAAAAGCCTAAACAAGCATCAGAGGACCCTTGAACTGGCCCTGGTTTGCTCTACTCTTTATTAAAAGCTGGAGGCAAGCTGCTAAAGATGAGGGGTGAAAAGCTGACTTGATGACAAATATATTTGCCAGGCATAGTTTTTCGAATCAGCTGCCCTCTTCAGTCATTATCAGCTTTACCAGCAAATTGAAACGGTAGGTGTATATTAACATTGCAGCCCACAACTGGCCATATTACTGCTAATCAGGGCCATTTTTTCATTAAAATTCAATTAAAACCCCAAGACATCAGTATATAAAATATTATAGAAAGTAATGAATAGAGCAGCCAATGTCTGAAAAATAACATGGATTCAACAACTATACTGTGAGTCAAGACTACTCTTACACTAAATATTTTAACATATTGGAGGACAGTCAGAATGTTTGTTGCTCAGGAAAGGCCAATGAAAAGATATTAATAAATCAAAGCCAGGGCTTATCTCTGAAGGCAGCTGGACACCATTTAACCCAAGTGATTTTCTAGTTCCAAATGAGAAGGAGGTATTAAATAGTATAGAATACTAGAAATTGCAAATAGATTTTTACACTACAGAAACCAGGTCCCAGTTAAAAGCTAGGTAAAAATGCATCAAAGAAACATCAAATTAGATACATTTGATAAAAACGCATATATCAAAGAAACACCATCATCAAAAGAAAAGGATAGAGCCAGTGCTCAAATAAAATTTCAGGTCTGTGTGACTTTATTTATAGAAATGAACACAAGAGTCCAACCTTTTTTTGAATATAAAGGTATTTTTGCAACTTAAAAAATTAGAGTATAAAGGAAGTAAAATTGTATGTGCATAAATCATAAGTGTGTAAGTCAATAAAGTTTCACAAAGTTCATACTCAGGTGTCTCCACCCCAATCATGATATAGGACATTTAATGTGTTTCATAAGCCACTCATATGGCTTATCCTGGTTACTGTCCTACTCCAAAAGTAACAACTATTCTTACATTTTAAGGGTAACCATTAAGAGTAACACAGGCTTCAAGTATACTGATGCTTTAGAAAAAAATATAAAAATTGATATTCAATCCCAGTTTTTGTTTTTTAGGAGCTCAGCAACTGTCATAACAATTTAACAGAATAGAGCTACAGAAAGAGCTAACAGAATAGAACTACTCAACATCATCCTCTTGCACCCAAACAAAAAAAAAAGTTGATATTTTTCAATTTTTGGAGAGAATTTTATGAATTTTATTTCATTTCATTCAGGTATTTTTAAGAGACTCCCCAGAGTTGATTTTTCTTTAAAGTTCTACTTTAACCAATTGACAGCAGCCTAACTGATTGTTGGTAAAAACAGGAAAATTAAGTAAGTTTTTTCAGTGTTTGGGTGCAGTTATTTCCCTGATTTCTCCTTTTTAAGATCATTCTGTGCCCAAAGGCACAACATGGTCAATTAGGGTTTGAATAAATTGTGTCCCCTCAGTACAGTTTTTTAGTGTAAAACTAATCAGCCTAACTGAGATCGATTATTTGAACTTGGCCTTATCAACACAAAAATCAAATTAACTAGAATATTACCATGCTGACAAATATTTATGACATTTCAATCCCAAATAAATGCAAACCTTGCAAATGCTTCCAAATTCTTAACACTGATTATAAATAAATA
>CAUYLG010049970.1:0-107500 GCA_963573385.1 Cacajao melanocephalus | reverse complement strand
AAAAGAAATAAGAGTTATTTATATCTATAGAAATCGGATAGCAGTTTTCTGTTGTGGAGTGGTTAGCTAAAATAGGGCAACATGGAATTTTTGGGGTGATGTTCCATATCTTGATCTGGATGATAGTTATATGTGTTTGTATATTTTTTTTAAGTTCTATGTGATATACATTTAACATCTGTGTATTTTACTGAAGGTAAATTGTACTTTAGTAAAGCACTATCAGGAAAAGATGTACATAGATTGTTACTCGAATCTTAAATCAAACTTTATGGAGGAGGTTAACAGAGAATCAGTTGGCCATGGTTAACTGGCAGAAGGAAGTTTAGTAGATAGATAACTGGAGTTATATGATACATCCAAACTCCAGTCTTTGTCTCACCACCTATTACAAATATTATATATCTATTACGATGGAAATTGCAGTAATAAGGATGCTAACTTAAAATTAACCAATGGAATACCGTGAAATTCCTAACATGAGATTCCAAAATAAACTGCTTTACCTCTATTGGTTTTACCAAGAGCTTTCCAACAGTGCTGCTTCTGTAAGTTAAAAAGTTAAGAAGAACCACCGACAGTTTTTCTTCAAAAACTTTAGGGGGAAAGTGCTAATGACCCCTAAAAGGACTTTTGTTATCATTCTGTCACCTAAGTGTGATTTTCTAAATAGCTTTTGTCTGGGCCTGCCAGGTTTGAAAAAATACAATTCCTTCTTGACTAAAAAATAAACTTTAAAGCATTTATGCTTTAAAAAAGAAACTACATTAAGTAGCCTGAGGATTTCTTATAATACAGAGATGCTTAAAGTGATGGTTCTGGCCCAAATATCAATGCCCTTTGCACATTACTCATTGGGAAATATCCAACAAGAAATCTGAAAACTAAAAATTCTCCAGGATTTAATACATGATGTCCTCGTACTGACTTAAATGATTAAGCAAAAAGACACTATATAGGTCATAGGAAATTTATCTTCACATGGGAATTTTGGGGGAGAAGCAAAACATAAATACTACATAGTAATATTTACATATCATTTTGGTGTGTTAGTCAAGTAAGAGTATAGAGTTCTGTATTTGGACCCTAATGTGTCTCCTGCCTTTATTTACCCTGGGAAACTAGGCAATTATACAAAATGGAAGCAGTTATACAAAAATATTTTGATCCCTAAGAATACTCCCCTTCCTCAAATTGTCAATCACTATGGGAGAGAGGGAGCACACAGGATAAAGAGGGCTTTGTTGTGGGTGATATTCTGTGTTTTGTTTTGTTTTGAATTTTGTACCTCCTACTTCCTCATCTACTCCTTGTTTATCTAGTTTACTATTACTCTTTCTTTCTGATGTCAGCTTAAAGTCCCTCAATCTGAGTTTTTCTTTATCTTTTCCTTCCATAAGTGTCTCCCAACTCCATACTAAATGCACTCACACACATGTTGTCTACTACTCCTCTATAATATTCACTGCAGTTGTAATGTCTTTCTTACTCTCCAATCTGTAAACTACTGAGAAAGTAAGGATTGTGTCTATTTTCGCTTTGTTTCCAACCCCGCAGGCATTTTGTCGGCATGCTGTAGTACAGAAGTCCCCAAACCCTGGGCCATGGGCTACCAGTCCATGGCCTGTTAGGAACCAGGCTGCACACAGCAGGAGATGAGCAGCAGGCAAGCATGTAAAGCTTCATCTGTATTTACAGCCTGTCCCCCTTGCTCGCATTTCTACCTGAGCTCTGCCTCCTGTCAGATGGTCCCCAGCATTAGATTCTCATAGTAGCAAGAACCCTACTGGGAACTTTGCATGCAAGGGATCTACATTGCATGCTCCTTATGAGAATCTAACACCTGATGATCTTTCACTGTCTTCCATCATCTCCAGATGAGACCATCTGTTTGCAGGAAAACAAGCTTAGAGCTCCCGCTGATTCTATATTATGGTGAATTGTATAATTATTTCATTATAGACCACAGTGTAATAATAATATAAAGTGCACAATAAATGTAATGTGCGCCAATGAATCACCCTGAACTCATCAGCCCTCCCAACCTGCTGCCCTGGTCCGTGGAAAAATTGTCTTTAAAGAAAACAGTCTCTGATGCCAAAAATGGTGGGGACACCATTGGGCATACTAGTAGATGCCCAATAAGTACAGGATGGACAAATTTATGGATAAACTAACGAAACCTTTCTCTGAAACTGACAATGTTCTGAACATAAACTGTGAAAACATTAACTGCTCTTTAGCAAAGAGTAGAAATGAATACTCAGTCTTTACTTGATATTTTCTCCCCAGTATGGTTTTCTTTTGTCAGTCCTATCCTACGTTCCACTCTTTGAGAGGCTCCTTTGTGAGCTGTGAAAGAAATTCTATATTCCTAAACATATAGTATTCCTGAAGCTGGGAGAGAAAAGATGACAGTCAAACTAAGCATGACCAGATTCATTAGTCAATGTAGACAAATAAGGCTAAGAAACAATTCCCAAAGCTAAGAGACATGAGAAAAGTTAATTTATTTTTTTAAAAATTATCCTATTTTATTTGCTTTTGAGATAGGGTTTCACTCTGTCACCCAGGCTGGAGTGCAATGGCAAAATTATAGCTCACTGTAACCTCAAACTCCTGGGCTCAAGTGATCCTCCAGCTTCCCAAGTAGCCAGGACTATAGGCATGCACCACAACACCATAAATAAAAATATTATATATTTTTAAATATACAATTTAAAAATATATATTTGGTCTCACTATGTTGCTCAGCATGATCTCAAACTCCTGGCCTCAAGCAATCCTCCCACCTCAGCCTTCCAAAGCCCTGGGTTAATAGGTGTAGCCACTGTACCTGGCCATATAGTTTAATTTCTAAGAATATATTATAGTCCAGATGAGTTGAGAAGGAGGTGGTTCTCTTCTCTACAGTCATCCAAGAACCCGGACTCCTTCCATCTGGTCCCTCTGCTCTTCTCTAGGTCTTGGGCTTCTCTGCATCCATTGGCATTGGGCTGGGACTAGAGGTGGGGTCCACCACTTCCACTCACATTCCATTGACCAGGGATTAAGCGTACGTCCCGTAACTATAAGGGCGGCTAGGTAATGCAGCTCATTGTGTGTCCACGAAGAAGAGAAGAGAACTTGAGTGTTGGTAGAGCTGTTTCTGCTACACAGGGTTTGTTGGACCCTCTTTCTCCATTTCCCCCTACCCTGAATCAGACTAATCCCACTCATAGGAAGATAAACTTTTAATGGTGTCAAGTTTATGTAGCTCTGACTGATGACCTCATTGTCTCATCAACCTGGTGTAGGATGAACATTCCTGATAGCAATAACTTAAGCATACCCTTAGAATGACCTTGTATGGCAGACACTCCTCAGTGTGTGTTTTGAACCAGGGAATCTAGGAGTAGCCAACCCAGAGGTTCGTTCCTTGTCCATGAGGACCATCTGAGCCCTCATCCCATCCAGTCCTATGGAACACTGGAACACTGGCCGTACAGGAGGTTAAGGCCCACAGTTTTAGGTTACAATATGAAGGTTGCCAAGTGGAGGTCTTTAGGGGGAGGGCGTTAAGTGGAAATGCTGTATAAAGTGCATGCTGTTTGCTAGCAGTTGCTGTTTTCCCACCCAGCCCGCTGCCTATGGCTATGAGGTTATCTTACCTAGCCTGCCACCACTGGACTCTTTCCCCTGTACGTGAGCCCCTAACAAAACCCCATATCTCCTTTGCTGGCTCTTGGTCTCTTCTTTGGCCTCTTGAATCTTGTGCCTTCTTGATTGAGGTTAACAGGGGTTCAGCCAACACCCAGCAATTTCAAATGTAGACAATGCCTCTTGGAACAACTACCTTTGTTTCATATCTTTCTGTGTTCCAATAAATTCTGTTTTGTTCCTGCATCTTCACTTGGCTCTAGGATCACCACACAGGCCCCCCTCAGTGTCTATCACTCTAGGTTGTGGGTTGTCAGGAAGGGGATATCAGACACAAACACTTCTATGCCATTACTTGTGGCTCCCTGAATGCAGCCCGATGTCATCTTTATATGTGGAATGCCCAACCCCTCTATTATGAATTTTTTCTCATCCTTCTAGTCAGCTCTAGCAGCCACTCTGCTGTCTAGTGGTTAAACTCACTCCCTGTATGCTCTGGCATACACCTCGTACACAAGACCTACTACCTTGTATTGAGCATCTTATTCATTTGTCTGTAAATACTCTAAGAACTGTAAAGCCTGGAACTGTGTTGTACTTATCTGCATAGCCATAACAAAGGGCACATAGGAAATATATGATGAATGGTTTTGTTTTTGAGTGAATACCCTTGCCGCCTTGACCATGACTCAACTATATCTATCTTGCCAAAGACTTTAGTTAAAAACCTCTTACAGGTGACTGACTAGTAGTATGTAGCATCAACACAGAATATGTATATATATATAGACGTTAGGACCATAATTTCTCACTTTCTATAAAATCCTAAGATTCTAAAAGAAACTAAGCAAACCCAGTGTTTGTAACTTGGCTAAATATGGCTGTGGCTATTTAGCGTATTCTGAAAATAAACTCAGAGACTTTAGACATTATTGTATTTACATGTATAAAAGGGAAACTATGTCTGATAGGGTTGGTTGTTATCCTAAAATGATCACTCATTTCTGTTTGCTTTCGTAGGAGATGACACTTCTTTGCTCCATTTATGTTGATCTTGGCCATGTGACTTGCTTTGGCCTCAGTGTAGGCAAAATGAATACAGGGTGGGCTTAACTATGTGACTGGCTTTGGCCAATGTAATATTATGAGAAGCAATGAAGTGGAGGCTTGAAATGTGCTGTCATGGTTGAATGTATTCTCATGTGCTTGGGCCACTGTCAGGAGGCCCTGGGCTCAGAGGGGACATGTGAGATGATGATATGGTTTGGCTGTGTCCCAACCCAAATCTCATCTTGAATTGTAGCTCCCATAATTACCATGTGTTGTGGGAGGCACTTGATGGGAAATAATTGAATTGTGGGAGCAGATCTTTCCTGTGCCGTTCTCATGTTAGTGAATAAGTCTCACAAGAGCTGATGGTTTTATAATGGGAAGTTCTCCTCCACATGCCCTCTTGCCTGCTGCCATGTAAAATGTGACTTTGCTCCTCCTTTGCCTTTTGCCGCGATTGTGAGGCCTCCCCAGTCATGTGGAACTGTGAGTCCATTAACACTTTTTCCTTAATAAATTACCCATTCTTGGGTATGTCCTTATTAGCAGCATGAGAACAGACTAATACAGATGACGTGGACCAGAGCCACCTCAACTAACCTGCCCAGCTGAGCCAAATCTAGGTAAGCGCTCCCAGCTGTCCTGACTGCAGTGATAATAAATAGTTTTTAGCTTAAGTGACTATGCTTTGGGGAGTTTGTTATGCATTGATGTTTAATGTGCACATTTCTTATATGAACTTTTCTTTATATTGTGCCTTCCTCAAAGCCATGCACAATCAGACAATAAGGTATTTCTGATCAAGGCACTAAACATGGAGATGACCCAGATTGTGGGCAGTAAAGATTGTGAAGGAGGTTCTAATTAGCTACTCTCTGAGCTAGGAACACAAGTTTCTAGACTTACGAGGCATCAGTTTGAATAACTGTATGGGATATAGGAAAGCAGCTACATAGAAAAGCCTGCATACACTAACATATTTACAGTGTCTATGAGATAGGAGGAAATCTTCTGGAAAGGTAAATGATTAGGGTGGAAATTTTTAATAATTGTTTGCAACCTGAGTATATTTAGAGCCATAATTATAAATGTAATTTATTGTAATGGTGTCTTCATGCTAACAACTATTAGTTTAATAAAACTGCTGTTATAATGAAGCAGATGCTATTACTGAAACAGCTCTATAATTGAAGGGCTATTATAGTCACTTTAGAACAGAAACAGTAAATAAGTGGTAGTGGGAAGCTGTTCGTCCAGGGCTGAATATATTGAAAATTCAAATACTTTCTTTACAACAATACTTTGTACCTTGACTATAACATTTTGCCTTCTATGTTTTTGTTTATTTATTTTTGTATTTTGTCTTTCTGTCATAAGCTAATCAATGTTAGTGGGCCCAAGTATATTTTAATCTAAGACCTTGTTTCTCAACATGTGGTGTATAGGCCAGTAGCATTACTATCACCTGTGTACTTACTGGAAACTCAGGATCTTAGCCTAATCCCTGAAATCCTAGAGATGAATATTAGCCTCCTGATAGTTGGGACTGCAGACACACACCACCATGCCCAGCTAAATTTTTTTTTGTAAATATTTTTTTTGTAGAGATGGAGGTCTTGCTATTTTGCCCAAGCTGAACTCCTAAACTCAAGCAGTTCTTCTGCCTTGGCCTCTGAAAGTGCTGGGATTACAGGCATGAGCCACTGTGCCTAACCACTTTTGTTTCATTTAGTTCTGGTAGCCTTTTATCCTTTCACTGAAAGCATTTTTGTTCTATCCTCATGCCGTAGATTTTAGAAAACACTACCATATTTCAGTGATATCTCATGATAGCAACTGGCAGAGAGGGAAAAGAATTCTTACAGTACTTCAATGGGAATGTCTTTCTCTTGATTTCAGCACCTGCAGTATAGGTATTCATTTTGAATTATCCAATATATTCTAGCACACTTTGTGCATTTAATTGAAGGTAACTGTTTACACTGTAAAAGTAATGTAATTTGTCTTATTGCAACTTTACCATGAAAATAGTGTTCACTGTGTTGTGTTGTCACTTCATAGATACTTTTCCTGTGTGTGAATAAATGAGAGTGCACGTGCCCATCATTACTGCATAACACATGTACAGTCAGGGGCTCTAATATTGACGGCATAGTTTAGTGAATTTGTTCACATCTATACCCCTGTGTGGCCTCCACAAAGATTAAAGAATATGTCCAGCACTACTGAAAGTTTCTTGTCTCTTTTCTTTGATCAACTTTGCTTGTTCTTGAACTTTATAAACAATGGAATCACACAGTACTTGTTTGTGTCCAGATTTAAGTATTGAAACCTTTGGTTTAAATATTTTTTTTTAGAAAATGAAGCCATTATACTAAGTGAAATAAGTCAGACACAGAAGGACAAATACTACCTGATCTCATTTATATGTGGAATCTAAAAATTCAAACTCAGAGAGGTAGAAGGTAGAATGATGGCTACCAGAGATTGGGAGAGGGTGGGAGGAAAAGGGGGAGATGTTGGTCAAAGGGTACAAAGTTTCAGTTAGACAAGAGGAATAATTCCTGGTGATCCATTGCACACTAGGTGACTAGAGTTAATAATAATGTGTACTTCAAAATTGCTAAGAGAATGAATTTGAAATGTTCGTGCCACAAAGAAATGATAAGTATGTAAGGTAATGGATATATTAGTCGGACTTACTCATTCCACAATGTATACATGTATCAAATTGCACCCCATATTGTACATTGGGGTACAATTTGTATAATGGATACAGATTGTACCCCAATGTACAATATGGGGTGCAATTAGATACATGTATACATTGTACTCCATAAAGGCACCCCATAAATGTATACAGTTATTTATCCATTAAAAAATCCAAAGACACAATGATTTTTATTGTTTAAAAAAGGAAAGAAAATTTGACATTACATAATTTCTCCAAGAAGCTAAAACAGTTTATTTTAGAAATATTTTGAGTAACTTTTGGGAGGTTTATATTACAAAATGTTAATTCCTTCCTCATACACAGAGAGTAAAGAGAATTAAGCTATTTTGTAACGTGAGTTTTTAAAATATGTGAAATACATGAAAATTACCTAAGAATTGTAAATATAGCACCTATGCCTAAATTCTGATTTTTAGTATTGGAATATTGTCTTATTTAAAGCTTGTTTATGTAGATTTTCCCATAAATTCGTACAAGGTTTCAATGGATCAGAATGTACTAAAAGTGATGACTATGCACTTAACGTCATAGATTCACGAATAAAAACTACATCATTGTCTTAATGCCAGAGGAATGAATAGCTTAATCCCTAATCCAGTAAATGTTTTTATTCCAGTTTGGCAGTTTTTCAATCATATAGACTGAAATTTTGGAATCCAAAAGATTTTCCTGCTTGTATTTAAAATAATGGTCACACAGGTGGTAACCTGCGACTGTCCATTTCTGTGCTGAAGAGACAAACCAGAGTGGGGGAAATATTTGCAAACCACACATCTGATAAGGAGTTCATATCCAAAATACATAAGGAACTCAAACAATCTTTTGGCAAGAAAACAAATAATCAATTTTTTAAAAAATGGTTAAAGAATTTAAATAAACATTTCTTGAAAGAAGACATACAAATGGTTAACCAGTTTATGAAAAAATGGTCAATATCACTAATTGTCAGAGAAATGAAAATTAAAACAACAGTGAGATATCAGCTCACACCTGTTAGAATAGCTAACATCAAAAAGACAAAAGATAACCAATGTTGGTGAGAATGTGGAGTAAAGGGAACACCTGTGCAGTCTTGGCAAGAATATAAACTGGTACAGCCAATTATGGAAAACAATACAGACGTGCCTCAAAAAACTGAAAATAGAACTACCCTAGAATTCACCAATCTCATTTCTTTATTCATATCCAAAGGATTTGAAATCAACTATTAAAGAAATATCTACTCTTCCAGGTCCATTGAAGTATTATTCACAAAAGGCAAGATATGGAACCATCCTAAGTGTCCATCAGTTAATGAATGGATACTTATATATATATAGTATATATTAGTATACTATATTATATATACTATATATACTATATTAGTATACTATATTATATGACTATATACTATTCAGCTATATATACTTATATATATTCAGCTATATATATAATTACATATATTAATATACTATAGTATATATACTATTTATTTATATATATACTATTTATATATATTAGTAACCTGAGACTGTCCATTTCTGTGCTATATATAGTATACAGTATACATATATATGCTATATTTATAGTAGTGTATATATGTGGTATATATACACTAATATATGTAATATATACTATTTATTTATATATATTATATATACCATACTACATACTATACTATTTATCCTATATGTTTAATATAGTATACTATGTTATATATTCTCTCTCTCTCTCTCTCTCTCTCTCTCTCTCTATATATATATATATATATATATATATAATTCAGCCTTAAAAAAAAAAAAAAAGAAGCAAATTCTTTCATTTGCAACAACAGGAATGAACCTGGAGAAAGTTATGCTAAGTGAAATGAGCCAGGTAGAGAAAGACAAATACTGTTATGATTTGACTTACATGTGGAATCTAAAAACATCAAACTTAATAGAGAGCAGAATGGTGTCTACCAGAGGCTGAGGCAGAGATGTCAATCAAAAAGTACAATATTTCAGTTAGACAGGAAGAATAATTTTTGAGATCTATTGCACAGAATGGTGACCATAATTAATGATAATGCATATTTCAAAATTGCTAACAGTGCAGATTTTAAGTGTTCTCACTACAAAAAAAAAATTAGTATGGGAGATGATGGATATAACTAGTTTGATATAATCATTCAACAATGTATATACATAGCATCACATTGTACCCCATAAATATATGTAATTATTATTTGTTAATTATAAATAAAAATTTCAAAAAATGAAATTATTGTCTGAGAAAAGTCCTGGTAAAATCCCTCTCTTTCAGAAATAGTAATTAGAGTTTAATTACTTCTTCAGAATGATAATTAAAAATCAGTTCAGTTCTGTGTGATCAGTAAATTTTAAATTGCAGTTTGGAAAAGATCAGGGTTATCCTAAAATAAATAACTTGGACAACTAATTTTCTTATAAATATAGAGGATTAGATTTAGCTTGTGGAAAATTTCAAAAGGGAAAGCAAGCTCCAGTTTTGAAATCAAATGGTTGATAGAATAAAAAAAAGCTCCTTATTATATTTGACACTTCATTCACTAAAATTATCAGTACAGTGATCTTTGGGTCTCAAATATAGCAGAAAATATAATTACTTTTACATTTCCAAAAAAATCTTCTCAGACTCTTTGTCCCCTATTACCTACAAAATCTACATTAATCAGTCAATCAATCAAGACATTATTCAGTGCTGCACTGTTGGATATAAATTATAATCATTGAGAGAAATAATGGTTAATAATAAGTGTTTCAGAATATAGCCTCTGAAAAGAAAGTAACATTATAATCAAGACCAAAAGAAACAAAGCAGATGGCAATGTTTTTGTACTTGCACCAGTCTTTAAATTACTTCACAGAAGCAATGTTGTATTGAGCAGTCACTTGGAAAATGAACAATTATTCCAGAAACCTCAGAAGGAAGCATAGGTTGTAGTCACCTCAACAATCTTCATGCTATCTATCTATCTATCTATCTTTCATCTATCTATCTATCTATCTACCTACCTACCTACCTACCTCTCTATCATCTGTCTACCTACCTACCTATTATCTATCTTATCTCTCTCTGTCTCTATCAATCATCTGTCTACTACCTGTTATCTATCTATCTATCTATCTATCTATCTATCTATCTATCTATCTATCCATCCATCCATCCGTCTATCTAATCTATTTTTTAACTGACCTCTCATTTTTAACATTTTTAATGGCTTTTCTCATGCCAGTGTCTTTTCTAGAGGCTGCCATAGTCTAAATACTAAAACAACTTTGGGTTTAGCCACTGATATTTTCACTCTCTCTTTACTTCCTCTTCATTGTACTTTCTAAGCCTAAAGAAGAATACAGTTTGATGAAAAACCTTAATTAGCTTTCTTTGAGTTCAAACACAATGGCAAACACTGATTGCTTTACTCTCTACACCAAATTGATTGGTCTCATTGAAGAATTTTTCACATGAATTTGCATATATTTTCAAAGCACATGGAAATATATTTAATAATCTTCCCTGCTTCAGCTCAACATTATGACATCATTTCCCAGTTGTCTTACAAGAATTGGTGCTCTGATGCTCTCTCCTGTCCAATGTGTTTTGGGAACATGTTGAAGCAAGGAGCTATTTCTATTGTCTACCCACACATGGGCAAGGAACTTGGGTGGACACTCAGTAGCATACAACACAAAGCCCCAAGATATTATTTAAGACTAGTCAAGGTTTAATTTTGAATTGCTACTACTTCAAATAGGTCAAGTTTTGATGGCCAATGGATCATAGATTTTACATTGATATTAAGGGAAAAATATATAATTCAAAGCAATAAGACAGTTTAGGAAGGGGTGTGTCCCAATGGTAGAAGAATGGAAGGAGTGGTCTGCCTTCCGTTCAGGTAATAAAGTAATGCATTATCCGAAATAATTTTTCTCAAATTACAACTAAAAGTTGGTTGTCTTTGCTGTCATTGTTTCCTGGCAATTCTTTATGTCAGTAGTAAAATAATCTTCTTCCTTCTCCAAAAATCTTTTGTTGGTTTCCCTTTTAAACAATGGCTGAGGTTGCTGTTCAGTTTTCATTGTGTGTGTGTGTGTGTGTGTGTGTGTGTGTGTGTGTGTGTATAATTTATTTATATATATATAATTCAAAGCATATACATGTTTTAAATTTGCACATTTTTATTACTTATTTTTAAATAATCATTGCATTCTATGTGGAAGTGCTTTTAGAGAACTCCTACTCATAGTGAATTCTCAACATACAGCTGATATATACACATTCAACACCATGTTTGTTTCCAGATCAGGTTAGTAATAGATTATTCGAATTCACTCACTTTGGTCAAAGGTTGTATCTCTAGCCTCTGCAGTACTAGATATACCAGAGTTTAAATAGTAGATTGGAAATAAGCAAGGACAGTATAGTCATCTTTACCATCTAAAGATGAACAACTAGAACTTGAGTCACTTCAAGTCTGTCATTCTGTAATCCAGGGTCTCCAGGTTTTGGGGTACACACTGTGAAAAAGTACCCACTTGTAAGTGTTGCATCTTGAGTTCCTGTTTCAAAAAGTTATAGGAAGAAGCTCAGCCCCAGCCAAACAAAACCAGGTTGGATGCAGTGATGCCGATGCTTGAGTTGGATTGAAGTTGGATTACTCCCCTCATTAGCATACTAAAAACCTGCCCAGGAAGGAGTTTATTTGTACTTTTCTATACATGTGATATAGGTAGAAGCATGATAGGCAACTACTCCTGGCTGCCTTTACTCTCCCTTTATACACAATGACTCAGCTGACCAGCCCAATGAAAGCCCAGTATTCACCTTTGTTCAGAGAGGCTCTACTTTGGGGAACTACCCCAACCCCATGTCCTCCTGATTTGTTGCAATTAATAAAATCCCCGTGTTAAATCCTTCTTGGTTGTAGTCATTGGAGGCTGAGCCACCAAGTGAGCTAGGGTGGAGGGTGTTAGATGCTGCAAAGGCCTAATTTGGATAGGCAGACCTAAAAATTTCTAACAATAATGCACTGCAAAATCATGGCATTAGACAAAGAGACACATAAACTTCCAAAACTCAATACAGAATATTCGATAAAAACGTATTTTTCTTATGACATTTTTTGTGTTATATTTATCTTGTTAAAATATTTGTTTTCAAAAACTATGTTAATGCAACCTCTTTATAATTGTTTCATTAACTTTTCAATCCAACTTTCTGGTGCCACTCTCTCCATTGCCCCCATGCCTACCACCATGAAGCAGCTCTTTCTGGCTTACCACTTCCTTGTTGTAAATTTTTATTGCCTTGTATTCCACATCCGCAATCTCTCAGATGTCCATTAAGTCCTGCTTTTCTACTTTGATTTTGGCCTTTGCTTACTGTTGGTTGTGACACACGGATAAACATATACCTTAAAATGTTCACTGTCCTAAAAGGTTTGTAACTCATTGTAACTGTTACTTCTCAGTTGCTTTCTCAGATCCTGACAATCATGCAGTAGCCTCCAATTAGTTGAAATCAACAAATTTCTACTTAGGGTGACAAACGTGACCATACAATTTATTGCTCAAATCATGACACTTGTGAGACTAAAAGGTTTATTACTAAGAAATTACAGTTGATCCTTGAAAATCATGAGTTTCAATTGCAAGATTCACTTATATTCTGATTTTCTCCTGCCTTTGCCTCCCCTGGGACAGTAAGACTAAGTACTTCGTCTTCCCTTCCTCCTCAGCCTACTCAATGTGACGATAAACAGGACAAAGACTTTATTATGTTCCACCTCCACTTAACTAATAGTAAATATATTTTCACTTTCTTGTAATTTTCTTAATAGCATTTTCTTTTATCCACCTTACTTTATTATAAGAATACAGTATATAATACACAGCATACAAAATATGTGTTAATTGACTATGTTATTGGTAAGGCTTCTGGTCAACAGTAAGCTCTCAGTCATTAAGTTTTTAGGCAGTCAAGAGTTATAAGTGGATTTTTGACTACATAAAGAGTCAGCTCTCCTAACCACTATTTTGTTCAAGGTTCTACTATAGTTTTATTATATGAATAGACCAATGTAATATTTTTATTAAAACTATTTTTAAAAATAAAATTCCAATAATATCCTATTAAAATTAAAAATTTGAGGCAAATGATGAACTAATAAACAGGTATCATCTGAGATTATATTAGATAAACTGGGGTAAAGAGTCAATCTTTTTATAACTAACCTGGGCGTACATAAAGTAATTTTACATTAGTTAAGGTCAGTTAGATGGATTGGTTATTTAACTCTATCTTTTTTGGCAATTCACCCTATAAATAACCAACCAACAAATGGAAATTCATTCACAACGGACTTGGTGTCTTTTTTAACATATCTACAATTGCAGCTTTTTTAAAGTTCAGATTTTTCCTGAGATGTACTTTGGCTTATTAAAATGTATAGTTTTCAAGTTCAATACTTATGGAATAGTTCTTTGCTAGCTGTTTAGCACATTAAGTGGTGGAATTTCCATGTTCAGTATAGGGTACACCATCAAAAAGATTGATATAGATGATTTCACACTGAGAAAAAAACCGAGTTGGTTATGAAACCTTCTACTATCCCATTGGTAATACTGGGGTGGGACAATGGACTTTTTCTTAGGTGAAGAAGTTCAGTCGAGTTAGGTACAAGTTCACAGAGCTAAGAATTTTAGGTTGGAATTACAGGCCAGATGCCAATAGGCAAATAATTTGTTTTAAAGGCAAATAATTGCTTCTAAAATTCTTGCAAACCGAAGAAAGCAACCACAAACCAGATCATACCGTGTTATGTGAAGCCAAGTTATAAAAGTGTTATGTTAAACCAAGTTATAAAAGAACAGCATCTGAGTAAGAAAGGAAGAAAATAGAAACTGTGGAAGTGCACAGACCCTACGCAATGATCTCACTCCACATAGCAGGGTTGAAACTTACATTCAGAAAAGCAAGTTAAATTCTACCGTTATGCCAAGAACGATTTCTTTCAAGAAACATGGAAAATAGTGCTTTCCCAGTGGTCCATTTCAACAGATTCCTCCAATAATAATAGCAAGCAATTTGCATGCAATCTAACCCATCTTTAATTAAATTGTTACCCCATTCACTCTCTTAAAGGCCAACTTGTTTCTCCAAACAGATGTGACATAATTACCAGCTCCAAGAGACTGCGGCTCAACTGAGCCAACTGTATTTTCCCTCTTCTCTCTTTTAAATGCTAAAATATCTAATGGTCTGTTGGAGAAGAGTTAATACCATTGAGCAATTTAACAGCTTCAGAAAATTGTCCACACACATCTAGCAAAGCAGAATATATTTCATGGAGCATTTCACTTGATGGTACAGTAATAAGGAATTTGTCACTCCAAAGATTTTAGGGTTTATCTTGGAACAAATACCAAACTGACTGTTAGGCTATATTTCTCTATTCTTTCTATTCCTTTCCTCCCCTGGTGAGAGAGAACCATATACAACGCTTTATTCACCAATTGCACTAATTCAAAATGTCTCTGGTGGGGTAACTAAAACCAGTATCCATTATCCATTCCTTACATCCCAGCCTATGTTTTCTTATTAGTCACAGTGGGTTGAGATGGAGCAAACTGCTGGGTCTCAAGAGCACTTGCCGCTCAATGAGAAAGGAAGCAACAGACTGAAGAAATGAAAACGGCCCTGGAAGAACCATTGTTGGCAGTGTGGGGCGAAAAGAATTGCCATTGGTCCTCCCTGAGAAAAGGCTTATTATCCCCTTGTCACAGAACTATCTGGCTAGGTACAGGGGCTCACACATGTAATCCCAGCATTTTGGGAGGTCAAGGCAGGAGGATTGCTGAGGCCAGGAGTTTTAGACCATCCTTAGCAACACAGCAAGAGCCCAGCTCTAACAAAACTTAAAAAAGTATCCAGGCTTTGGTGATGTGTCCTGTAGTCCTAGCTACTCTGGAGGTTGAGGTGGAAGGATTTCTTGAGCCCAGGAGGTCAGGGCTGCAATAAACCAATGTCATGTCACTGAACTCCAGCCTGGGTAACAAAGTAAGACCTCATCTCTAAAAAACAAAAAACAAAAACTATCCAACATCTTCCTTCTAGAGAGAAAAGTCATAAAAAAACACAACTGCCCATTTATTAATGCCACATTGGTAATATTGGACAATTCAGTGATGCTGTACATTTCAATATTTTCTTAGGAACCAAATATTCCAGAGGGCACCCAACTTTTGTTGTTTGTTTGTTTGTTTGTTTGTTTGGTTTGGTGTGGTATTCTGGTAACTTGTAGGTTAAACTGTGTTTTTAGGATGAGATCAGAGGATAACATAAGCTAAAGAGGAGGGGAAGAAGACAAGAAAAAAGAAAGAGAAGGAAGTTGGGGCAGGGGATTAAGGCACAGCCCAGATTATAACTAAATGAAAAATTATAAGGAATTCCACTCTTGATTTATATTTTTCAGAAAATATTTATCAGTGCTATTTACCATTAGTTTTAGTATTTCTAGACACGTGGGGCGCCACACATGTCTCTGCCCACTTTTTTTTTGTTTGTTTGAGATGGAGTCTTGTTCTTTTGCCCAGGCTAGAGTGCAGTGGCGAGATCTCTGCTCACTACAACCTTCACCTCCCAGTTCAAGCGATTCTCCTGCCTCAGCATCCTGAGTAGCTGGGATTACAGGCACACACCACCATGCCTGGCTAATTTTTTGGTATTTGTAGTAGAGACAGGGTGTCACCATGTCAGCCAGGCTGGTCTCAAACTCTCGACCTCAGGAGATCCATCCACCTTGGCCTCCCAAAGTTCTGGGATTACACTCATGCACCACCACACCTGGCTGTCTCTGCCCACTTTGAATTTAGGTGTGACCATGTTGTTTGTTTTGACCAGGAACTTATAGCTCAGTGGGCTTGTGTCATTTCTGGGCAGACATTTGAAAAGCCAGTGTGTGATCCATCATGTGCTTTTTCCCTCTGCCACAGGAACCAGCAACATTAGAAATGGTGCAGGCTCCATCACCGGGCCTTAGAGTAGAGGTGACACAGAGCACAACCATCTCTCAATCTGCAATGGGACCATAGCCAGACTGAGAAATACACTTTTTTTCTGTCAAGCTCAGCTGCCAAAAACTGATTAAACCAATGCCTTTCAAGTAAAATCTTTATGTTCCTTAACTCTCCTCTCCATCTCTGCTTCAACCCTAAGTATGTTAGAGCGTTATACTGAGAAACGGAGGAGAAATGGAAGGACAAGGGGAGCAAAGGAAATGTTGAGAAGGGGAACCATATGCTTTTCCTCACCACATCCTTCTAAGTCAGGTAATTTAGATATTAGGTGAGTGAATGAAACTTTTACACTTAATTTTCTAGACTTAAAATTCCTTAATACTGACATGATAAATATATTCCCATGATTAAAAATTCAAAAGATGAAAGCAATGTATACAACAAAAAGTCTCCTCATACCCCCCAAACTTATTAGCCCAGATCCTAACCTCCAATTTCTAAACTTCTTTTTTTGATCACAGTCTTGTTTGTGTTCAGAGATTTTTAGACGACTGTACAAGAAATATATCACTTTCTTTTCTCACCATACTCATTCAATACATTGTACATATGACTGTATAGGGTTGCATGAGAAGGAAAGGAAAAAGGATGAAAGCTGGTATTTGTTAACACTTGCTCTGCGCAGTATGGTTTACATACACTCACACAGCAAGTGTCTCCTAACCCTGCAGGTAAAAGGATGGAAGGAAGAGATCTGCCAAAGAGAAGATGGTATTGAATTGTGTGTAGGAGGAGATAGAAGTGTCTTACCAGGAATTTGAGGGAAAGGAAAAACCGTGGGCAGTAATCTCTAAGGAATCAAAGGGCAGTCTAAGAAGCCATCAGCTATCCTTAGAGATCTGAATGCCATTCTAAGGAGTTTGGATACTTTGTGTTGTTGGAGGCAGGTTGAAGAAAACACTTGATCAGTTTGGCATTTAGAAAGATCATTTCCTAGTATTCTCCACCTACTGGTGGCCTTTGTGGTTCACTTTCCAAAGTGTCTTCGCTTCTATTAACTAATTTGATCTTCACATTAACCTCTAAGAGGGGTTCTCATTCTATCATTGTCCAGATAATGGTCCACTCAGGTGCCAAATGTCCCCTGCACATAGCTGGTCAGTGGAAGGATCATATATTCCCTACTTCCCTTTGGTCATGCCCAGGATTGATGAAGAGAGGTGACTGGCCAGAGTAGAGTGGAAAAGTAGAGTGAATCTGTACTGGGTTTATGTATTTTCTATAACTTTGGGAAAAGAAATGAGAACGCACAAGATACAGGAGTAAAACAAAATTAAACTAATTTTGTAAATTTATTACTCTCTAGGGGTTATCAGGAAAATGGCAAAATTATTATCTGTAATTGGGGTTTTCTACAACTGTTCTGCCAGGAAATTTTCTAAGAACTCTACAAAGGTGCAGGCAGAACAAAATATTTTCTTCAAGAGTTTGAACCTAGAGTGAGAACAGTACCAACAACCAAAATTGGAGTCATAATTACCAATTTACCAATCAGCAAAACTGAAAATTTTCTTATCTATAAGAAGGCAGTTGTTCAAAGAAAAATTAGAACATGAAAATGTTCCATAGATAAATGAACTTAAATAGGGAAAAACTATTTAATTAAATGCAAGTCAATGTGCCAGAAAATAATTATGCATTTTATTTTCTTCATAAATGACATCCACATATAATAAAAGATTTCAAGCTGTAAACATGTCCAGCTGCCTTGTGAGTTGAAAAATGTTAAAAAATTTTCAGAAAATTATATGGCTATTAATACCACCTTTATCATTTGCTGTGACTGTGCTGACAAGAATAAGAGAAGATTTAAATGTCAGAAAAGTTCATGTCAAGTATTTTTTCTTCCTAGCACACTTTAAGAATATATATACTTTTAATAGCTATACTATATTTAGAGCTATTTTATGGAACACTGTTAATTCTGGTTTTAAGTTTATGTAACAGCATTTTAAAAATAAAATATAAAGCAATAGTCATTGTATACATTAAAATGGTAAATAATCTTAGTAATAAAAAATATATATGTTAATTATATTTAACAAACAAAGTGAAGCTGTTAATCATAAATTTTATTTCTTTATTGGTTTGGTTATTTGCTTTTTTGGAATTGTATTCCTTAGAAGAAAACAATATCAACTTTGGAGAATAAAATAAAACATAGAAATAATACAAGCAAGAAAAAATCATATGCATATGCAATATATCTTTTAAAAAAAATAATGGCATACCACATACTACATATACCACTTCTGCACTTTTAAAGACTGTAAATACATGTTAAGGCCTTAAGACTGCACACTAACAATCAAAAGCCATGAATGTAGAGGCAACTCAACTCCACAGAAGAGTTGTGTCTCAGGCCAAGACACAGCATGGGTATGTTTCCTACCACGTATTGCAGGGGATTAATCATAGACTGACCATTTGCTTCCCCAGCTAGACAATTCAGAAGGACCAGAGATGCTGTTTAGTAGTTCAGGCTAGACTATGCAGCAACCTGGAAGAAGCTTCTCTAGAGAGGTGGTCTCAGGAAGTGGAAGAGAGTTGAGCAAGCCCTCATGGGGAGGCACAATGGAGGTGACCTGGATTGGACCCAATACTTTGTGCCACCACTTCGAATGCAAAGGACAGACTGTGTCTTTGTTTCTTCCACAAGCACACACTGAGAGCCTGTGATGCACCAGGCACTGTGCTAGGCACCTGGGGAAGAGCAGTCAACTGCTTGTCCAACAGTATCTCTCCTAGCCAGTCCTGACAGTGGAAGATAGAGGGAGTTATGAGGCAAATAAGTGAAGACATGAAATTGGAGTTAGAAATTGTACCAAGTGATTTGTTTTGGCAGAGGTTGGTCCTTGTCGTGGAAAAGGGATCATCTGTTCCAGGTCTTGAATGGAACATAGCCTCTGTCTGGTTGCTCTGTGCATCCACAGTGGGAACCTCTTGTGCAGCTAGCAGTGTGAGAAGAAAAAAGGATGATCTGGTATCAGTCTCAGGTGTATCCATCGGGGTGTCTGGACAAGAACTGTTGAGGTATCTGAGAAATGTGTGTTATGAATGCAAATATGAATACAAGTATCAATAGTGAGGATATCTGGCATACGTGTGGGGTTCCAGGAATTGTTAACTGTTTTAGCTATGATTTCATAAGCCTCCTGACCACCCTACCACAAGTTAGTACCTTTGTCACGAATCTCACGTTATGGAAGAAGAAAGTACGTCTTAGGGAGGAGAAATCACTTGCCCAACACCATAAAAAATAATTAAGAGTGTCTCTAGGACTTGGTTCAAGGCAAGCTGACATTTGAGCATGGGCTACTGATCACTAATAAAGGATGTAGAATAAACACAAGAAAGAGTTTGGCAAAAGCTTACCTTTTAATTACAGAAATAAAACACTTAGAGACAGCGTGAACTATTTGCACACAGACGGAACTCTCAGGTATGGCACTAATTCTGTATATCTTTCTAACTGCCTAATGACAGAAAAAATTATATAGTAGTTTGATACAGGTAAAGCTCAGATATTGTTTCTCCTGTGATTCTTATGCAGCTGTCAAACCTACCATCATTGCTCACGTCTACGATTATACTAGGATTACTCTAGGCTCTATGTTGTCGTCAATGATGCTAGCATTTTAGGCAAGATTTTGTTCTTATTATCTGAAATATCTGTATCTCACTAGAGACTAGAAGAGTATATTGAATCAAAACGTAAATGTATGTTGTATTGGCTGTAAAATATTTGAATTCTCAAGCAGACCAATTTCTATGGTATAAAAGAGGATTTAAAGGTATCTCGTATTAAAATGTTCTGTCTCCTTTATTAGACTCTGCTTTCTTTTGCTTCCTTTTACCTCATGGACTGATTTGATAGATGTTTCCAATCAAAACGACCTTTACCTAAATTAATAATCTGCTAAAAAATCACTGAAATACTGGGTACAGCTCAGTCATAATCTTTTCTATAATCTTCCAGTAAATTTCTTATATTATGTAATCAGAAAAAAATGTAATCTTTTCTGAGTTCCTTTAATAAATTCCTACATCATAATTTTTGTTAAAAAATATTATCTGCTCGTTGTTTTTAAAAAGTAGAAAAACTGACTTGTCCATCTAATGTTTAACACACTGGAAGCTCAAAGGCAGCAGTGACATTACCTGTTTATTTATCAATGTTCCCTTCACCTAAAACAATGCCTAACAAATAATAGTTAGCACATATTGGTTAAATGAATTAATGAAAAATAAAATGAGAGAAAAGTTTTGTGAATCAACCCGAATCTCCACAAATATTTAACTTAATGTGTGCTTCTATTTTTATCAAAATGCAGCAAATTAGTCTATTTACTTATTACAAATACTGGAGTTTAGTACATCCTTTGAGTTACCTGAATGCCATGAATTTTAAAGGGTAGATATTGGCACATATACCAAAAATAAAACAAGCTTATATGAATTTAAATAACAACCAAAATATTCTAAATATTATAGACGAGAGTATACAAATACGGCTCTCTGCTATATGACCTCTTTATCTTCTCATCATTGAGCAACTGATACAGTCATTGGCTCTAATTCTGTATATCTTTCTGACTTCCTAATGCCAGAAAAAATTATATAGTTATTTGATTTTCTCCAGTGTAACTCATACACAAGTTTTTGCTTTATTCAGTATTGTATTGGTGTTCAACAGGCAGGTGAATATATGGGAAAGCACTGCTCCGTGAAATGTACAATAGAAGAAAATGAGGGAATGTGAATAAAAAAGCAACACTTGTATATTCCTCAGAATTATTATTTTTCACCCTTACTTAAAATATCCCATAACCACATTACTATTATAGGAATGTCTTGCTTGGGAAGGCATCATCAAATACTTTCTGAATGAAAACCACATACTGGTTCAAAATTTGACAAACATACATCTTGGCATGAGAATAGACTCTGAACAGCTCAGTAATATCACTGCAGTGATAGAATGAATTTTATTTTTTCTTCGGTTTTCAACCTTGACAAGTGATACAAGAAGATTTGTGCATAATTTGGTCAATTTTTATACAGCATACGCTCAAAAGAATGAAATGAAGACCAGAATATCTGCTTTCCTAATGATCTGTGCTGCACTTGGGACCCCTACCACCACCATGTGACACAGAAATAAGCCATCTCAGTGGAGGATACCCTCAGCCAGTCTTTGACTCATCTGGAAGTTCACTGCTCTCCTGTAAGTTACTCTAACAGAACTTAGCCTGACCTACATCAGCAGAACCAGCCAGGTGAGCCTACGCCAAGTTTCAAATAGCCGAAACATGAGGGTAAACAAAGGGTTGTTTTAAGTCACTAAATGTTAGGGACAATTTATGCAGCAAAAGCTAACTCACTGTCCTTGGGTTAGTCACTATTACAGCATCACATATCTCTGGTAATGCATCACCAACTACCACTAGCCTATTTCTGGATGTTCCCTGCCTTGAGATTGTAATCTCCAAGAGGATAGGGACATTTGACAACCTTATTTTGCCACTGTACCCCAAATTCTCAGAAGAGTTCATAGTTGACAGTTGCCCAATAAGCATTTTGGAGTAAAGAGATATTAATTTTATATAATTATTTTGAAGGTTAAATAAAATAACATAAAGGCATATTTTGATTCTTGGCTATTTGTATTATAAGTGTAATTCCTATAAGTGTTTTATAGGAATACACTTCCATTACTGGTTTATTGTCTTACTAAAAGATAAATAATGACCAACAAACAAAAAGATATTTGGAGAGTCATTATTATATAAAAAGAAAAAATGAGTTTCTGAAGTCCTTGTGAAAAATATTATGCACTAGACTAGAAAATGAACATAGTGATTAAAAATAAACACTTCCTAATAAGTAAGGCTAAATTTCTATAGTTAATGAGCTTCTTGTATGTTTACTATTTATTAACTGATTTTAAAAATGCATGAGGAATTAAGGTATTTTTTTCCATACTTTATTTATTCAAAATATATTCTGTACCTTTATAAAAAACAAATATTTTATTAATCTTCTTGTTCTTTAAATCACTCACACATAATCATTTAATTTTTAAAATTTATTAACTGCATTGTTGAATATTTGAAATACACATCTGATATTTGTTATTGAACTTTAAAATGATATATGAGGATTTAGGTAAATACTGTCTAAAATTAATTTTGGAAAGTAATTCATAATATTTTGGATACAGTTCTGCCAGTAATTATTAAATAAGCTTCAAGAAGAAAATTGCTACTCAAATTACCCTTCTCATCCTTGGCACTTTCTAAAAACCAGGCAAATATTTTTTAGTTTGTGAAGCCTACTCATAACAGTTACAAGCCAATTAATTATAAAAGATTTAGCCACGCATTTGACCATAAAATAGATTGGTTGTGGCTGCTGGAGTATAGTTTTAGATGATTTTATAATCCAAGCATTGCTTTGACTTACTGATGATTTAAATGATTATGTATGGGTGATCTTACTATATTAATATATATAGGCAGCATTTATACCCAAAATAAAATGTAGGTTTTTTACTTCCAAATTTCAATGTTTGTTTCTACATGAAAAGCATGAGCCTAAGTAAAAGTTCTGTGCCTTTTCCTCTTCCCTTTCTAGCAATTGAATTCATTACAGCATCTAATGTATCTTCATCACATTCCTTAGACACATATATTATTAACATTCACTATAATCATAACAGTCTTAAAATTTTACGTCAAGTAAGCTCTTAATATCGTCAAAGTAGTTCAGACCCAGCATTTAGAGACAATATATAGTCTAGTTTTTCTTTATACGAGTCCTGTACTTCTTTGACTCAGTTCCTCGACCTATAAATGAGGATATTATCTCTTGCCTGACCTTCAGCATTATTATAAAAAAGAGCATTGAGGTTCATTTTACAGTATCAGTAGGAATATGAGAATCTGGTACTAGATACACCACTAAACAAAAAGGTTGTACTTGGTGAGATACAGGTCAAGTTGATTCATGTATTACCTTATGATCTGCTTCTGCCAGTCTTTCTCTGACCTGATTTCTACCTTAAACCAATGCATGATGGCATTTAAGCACACTCTTAGCCAACCCCATGTTGAAAAATCACCCTGGTAAGAAAATCTACCTCTATCAACGGCTTTAAGGTATGGCCTGTGAATCTTGTCTATCACCATTTACTTAAGAGACCCATGAGAAAAAGAGAGGACTGAGAGAATCACTAATTATTAATCATTTCAAAGTAAGGGGTACAAATCAATTACTCCACAACTTCCTCTCTCTCTGGAGTGCAGTGGCACAATCACTGCTCAATGCAGCCTCCATCTCCTGGGCTCAAGTGATCCTTCCACATCAGTCTCCCAAGTAGCTGGGACTATAGGCACATGTGACCATGCCTGGCTAATTTTTGCATTTTTTTTTTTTGTAGAGATGAGGTCTTGCCATATTGCCAAGGCTGGTCTCAAACTTCTGGGCTCAAGCCATCACCTGCCTCAGACTCCCAAAGGGCTGGGATTACAGGCGTGAGCCACCACGTCCAACTACTCCACATTTCTAGAGAGTAAATTCTCCTTGAGTTATAAGTCTGGGACATACCTTCACCGCTATGTAAAATAAAGCCTCTAGAACAAGAATCCCGTTCTCTCTCCCTCTTTCTCTTCCTCTTTATTTCTCTCGTACATTCCCTTTTTTTCTTTCTTTCACTCTCACTTTCTTTCCTCTCTTTTTCTTTCTTTCAAAAAAAAAAAAGATAAAGCCTCTCATTCAGTTTTCTTGTTCAGTTCACATTGAACATATTATATGCTGAGAACAATACTAGACACTGAGGATTAAGCTATAAAGAAAAAAGCAATGTCCATGCTCTGTTATGGTTCACATCCTTCAGAGGAAGCAGAAAACAAGGAGGAAAAGCTAAGGTAGGAGATCATATCCTGTGGCGATAAATAAAGCAAGCCACGGGAACATAAGAGTTGCTTTGGGGGAAGTACCCTGCATTACTTTGAATAGCGCGAACAAGGCAATGTGGAAATATGAAAACTGCTGAGCTGGAAAGATTTGGAAAAACTGCAGAAAGGATGGAATAGAGAATACAAAGGCCCCAAGGTAGGAAAAACATTGAGTACTGAGGCCAATGCAGGTTAGTGGCGTGACTGGTTAAGAAAGGAAGGTAAGGCAAAGTCCACATTTTGTGGCTATCAGTCCTGTTCCAACCACTGGCTGAACTCAAAGTGCAGAGTCTGAAGCCAAAACGTTAAGGTCTGCATTTTGACCCCATTACTTACTGACTATGTAGTCTTGCCTTAATTTCTCTAAGACTTTGCTTTCTTAAGTGTAAAATAGACATGACAGTACTTTCATAGGACTGTAATGAGACTAAATGAATTTTTGAAAATGACAGGCTTAAAATGGTCACTAGCCATAGTAAATGCTGATGCCATAAGTTCACTGTTATTATTCTCCCCCTGCTCACGAATCCACCTCTCCTCCCTTTCTCCATAAGATTATTTTTTCATAAAAGATTTAAAACTACATCTTAGAGTGGGAAGAAAGAAGTCTCAGAGTGGGACAGCAAAGAAGAAAGAAAAGGGGGAAAAGAATGTATATTCCGTATTAAGGGCATGATGTTTAGGCTTCTCACATAATGTGGCTCAGTCATCACCATAACAACCTTGGGAAATACAGTATCATCTGTGTTTTACATATAACATGAAACTGAAATTTGCAGGTTAAGTTACTACTCAAAAGCCAAAAGAACCCTGGGGTAGAGCTACTATGTAAATTGGAGGTGGTAGAGAAGGAAGGAAGCAAGGAAGTAAACAGCAAGAGAGGGAGGAAAGAAAAGTGACTTAATTATGTTAGAGGGAGCGTTATGGAACTTTTTGAGCAAGAAGAAAAAAGCAGAAATTGACAAAGAAAATGAACAAAGCAAATATTCTGACACATTTAAGGAACACTCAGAATTACAGAATGAGAAAAGCCTATTTTTCTTCCATCTCTTCCTAATATATTTCACTCACTCTGGCAGCTAGCTTTTGTTTTCTGACTTAATAGCAGGTTAGCTTCTGATATGAAAGCGAATGTTCAAGTATTTAAAATACATTGCTAATTTAAAAATATTGTGCTGGGTCATAGCATTTTTGCCTACCACAACAATACAATGTATCTTGTCTAGAATACATAATTATGTAATTTGAGTTAATTCCCGGGTAATTATTGTCTTAGAATTCCTTAAATACATAATAATTCAACCTAAAATACTTCTGAACATCCATAGAAAGATCTAGAGAAAAAGAAGTGAAAAACTTCAAAAGTGGAAGGAAAATCATGTTCCATAATGTTTTCCTGTAATCTTCAATTTATCAAATATTCAAGACATTGCTTTTTAATTCCTTTTCAGAATCTTCGAAGGTGGAAATGCAGACTCTCATACATCAAGGCAAGGACTACTAGCTGAAGTTCAGCTTCCAATGGTGCTAAAGCACACAACAAAGCATCTCATAAAGCTGGAATGGAACAAAGCTTATCATTTGCTAGGTTCTGAAAATTATGGAGATTTAATAAATGTTCCAGAGACAGGAAGCAAACCAAACCCTTTTATCTCCTCTAAATAGTACTACCTTTGGAACCTACCATAAAATTAAACCATAAGTTAAAATCAAATGATATAAAATCACAGCCTTGGAATTTGATGAAAATTAAATTTATTAGACAACCTATACAAGAAAATTAAACCAATTATATATTTGCTTTTGTTCTAAATTCAAATTATTTTTGGAATATGATTTTTTAAGTCAGTGTTCATTTTTGCCACTTTCTCAGCCAAATAACAGAATAAAAAGAGATGCCCTTACGACCAGAAATGAGAGAAATTAGTGAAAGATGGATGACATATGGGATTGACCAAAACAGAAAATGACGGTGCAGGGAAAGACGTTTGAAAAGGGCAGAGCAGCTCATGAGTATTCAAACCTCAAAGGTGGCAGGTATGTTACAGAAAGGGATCTTGGGGGTCCCTATTGGGAGGTGCCCACACTAAGCTCATTTCAGTGATTATCTTCTGGGAAAGAAATCAGTTGGAGATAAGAAGGTGATATAAGGGAATTTTATCTGAACAGTTTGACCTGTTTACAATGAGAATGCTATCATTTATGAAATTATATAATGAACATAAGAAACAGAAAAAAATGAACATACAAATACACACACACACACACATATATATATATAAAATAAAGTTTTATATATATATATAAAGTTTATATATATATATAAAATATTTATATATATATAAAATAAAGTTTCCTCTGTAGACATTGAGGCATGAAAGCAAATTTCCAAATTCATAACTAAACCAGTATAAGAAAAATCTACTTCTGGGAATATTTATGATCAGATTTGATCCTATTATATATTCTCAGGCAGATATTCTTAGTTCCGGACTTATGTTTGTTTACATTATTACTTAGGCACAGAAGAAAGGCATCATTTCTATCAGCACCCCCCTACCTTTTTTAGCACACTAAAACTATAACCTACTAAATTACTCCCCAACATAGGTACAGGAGGAAATCTGACTCAAAAACAAATCACTCCTGCTTATTTAGTATTATGCCATGTTACTTACACATAGAGAAAGAGAGAAAAAACACTTAATTATGCCAAACATATCCGTAAAAGTTTCTTTGATGCAAACTTACAGTTTATCAGCATCACCAGAATTCAATTTGGAAGATGCAGTTAACAATACAAGCTACATAAAAGTGAGTGAGTCACACACAGTCAAATAAATTCTTTACAAGTCAGAAGGCCTATTTTCAAAAGCCTAAATAGTGCAACTCTATGTAAGTAAACAGGAAGTGGGTAGCTTAATTTTCTTATTTTAAAAGAGAGGAGCTGGTTGAATAAAAATGGTTGACAAAGCAACCATTTATTAAAACTGAGTAGGTCTGCTAGTTAATGATGTGGCCAAGACAAATAACATAATTTGGAGAAAATTACTTTAGCCCATTACACCTTGAACCAAAAATATATATATGGTTTCTAAGTCAACTTTGTTATTTCCACTTTCAGTCAAAATGGATTAACAGGGATGAGAATTACCCTCAACAATCTGAAACAACAATAAAAAAAAAACAAAAAAACAAAACCCAAAACATACCAAACAACTGTTTTTAAAGAATGTCAGATAACAAAGGACAGTCATCCTTGTGTGCAGGGAAACAAATGAGGTGAGTCCTATCATAACCCAACTTACTGTCTTGTGAGAGTTGGCAATCTTTGGTACAGGAAAGACAAACCCAGAGATTTCCTGAGTTAAGGAGGTATTGCTGAGAATCCAAGAAGATTAAGGCAGTTTGAGTTCACAGAAAGGAATATTGGAAGAGCTTCACAGAGAAATCACTCTGGAGATCTGTACAGGATCCCAGTGAGTACTCACTTGAGTACTGACTTCCCAAGGTTGAGGAAAGACTACCAACAAGAATTCGAGGTAACTATGGTCAGCACTATACACAGTACTTGTTCCCACTGGAACCAGTTCCAGACTGGAAAAGTGGTCTAATGTAAAATCATTAGAGTCCCTGAAAGATGTGGAGAGGCAGAAAAATATTTGAGAACGTAATGTCTGAAAAATGTTCAAATTTGGCGAGAATAAATTTAAACTCAACGAATGCATTCCCAAGTACAAGAAACACAAAAGACTTATACACTAAAAACTAAAGCACAATACTGAAATAAACTTAAAAACTAAGTAAATGAAGAGATATACCATGCTTATGGATTGAACAACTCAATATTTTTATAAGACTTAAGCATAAAGCCTAAACTAAAAAGTAAATTATTAAAGAAAAAAACAGAATAAAATCTTTGAGTTAGGCAAATATTTATATATATATATATGACACTAAACCAAAATCCTTAAAAGAACAAATTGATAACTAGACTTTATAAAAGTTAAATACTTATGCTCTTTTTTATAAATGTGAAATATTTATGCTCTTTGAAAGACAGTGTTGTAAGAATGAAAAGACATGCCACAGACTTGGAGAAAATATTTGAAAAATTATACATCTAAAAATGGGATTCATATTAAGAAAAAACACATGTATATGCTAATATGTATATACACATATATATGCTTATATATATAAGCCAACAACTCTCAAAATCTGAAAATAAACTATTCTCCTAAAATAGGCATGTTTAAATAGACACTTCAGCAAACAAGAAATTGGCATAGGAAATACATGCTAGGAAAGGTGCTTCACATCATTAGTCATTAGGAAAATGCAAATTAAAATCATAATGCAATACCACTACCCATGTATTAGAATGATAAAAATACAAAAGATGCTCTCATACAAAGTGTTAGTAAGAAAGTGGAGCAACTAGAAGTCTCATATGCTGCTAGTGGGACAGTAAAATCATAGAACCAGTTTGTAAAACAGGTTGCCATTTTCTTAAAAAATTTGTCTATGAGAAATAGCATATGTCCATACACAAAGAATTATTATACATGAATATTCATAATAGATTTTAAATAATATCCTATTATACAGAAACTGAGTTGTTTCTAACAATGGGTCAATGTTGCAGTAACAACCCCAAAACACTAGTAGTTATGAACTACAAATAGTTAATTCCTGCTTATACAATGTCCCTTATCGGTCACTCTGGCTTTTCACTCCAGATTCTGGAGATGACCCAGGAGATTGCCTGGCAGAACCACTCAATGGTTCTTAATTTTTTTGTCTCAGAAATTGATTACACTGCTTCCCTTGCATTTCATTGTTCAAAGCTCAAGCCTCACAGTGATGGGGTATGAAGGATAATCTTTTGAAGAGAAGGGCTCAGTGAAGAACAGGTAAGATGGTAGCAAACATTTGGACAATTATACAATCTACCACAGGACCAGAGTTTTCTCTTGTCTAGTTCGAGAAATTTTTATATCATAATCTACCTTGACTCTTTCTATCTTACCCCAGAATGACTGAATCCCTGAATATCCTGTCAGACATCAACGAGGAAGGGCTCTTCATTAAAATAAATCGAAGGTCTTACCCAATGGAACCACTGGTACCCTGGAACTTTATTTAGAAAATCCCAAATTTGCAGGAAGAATACAGTTCCCTTTTAGACTCAGATGTGGAAGACTTCAAGGTGAATATGATCAAGTTAAAACCCTCTTTTACAAGTCAGTACTTCCAAGAAGTAAGAACTTTCTAAAGTAATGCTGGTAGTATGGTTGCTGCATTGCATCGGCACTCTGGCTGACCTTAGGCCACCAGGGCCTGCCAAGTCCTGTACTGTTTGGGCCCTCCTGATTTCTGGAGGCAGTTATGATTTTTACCACCTGCTTGACCCAAACCAGAACTTGGTACAAGTATGAACAGTTTGAAAAATCTACTAAATCAAAGATATCTCTAGGACTCCAAGAATTTATCAGAAGGGGGAAAAGAGGTGTGCAGCCAAGTTAGGCTTTTTACAAAATGAGCAGTTATATAAAGACATGAACACATTTTTATTTATTATAACTATTTATTTCTCTAGGTCATTCCCGGAAATATTTTAGTTATGCAATACTCATCTTTAATGAAAAAAATATATATTCAGCTCCTGGTGGTGCATTCTTCTAGGTTCTCTTAGCACTTTGTTCTTTTCACTGCTAAAGCTATACCCAATATTCTGCCATGCTCTAGGCGAGTTTGGTGTATAGATGTTTACTCGTAAATTATTTATAAGTCTGTGCTCACACCCAATCCCCTTTTACCTCCCAACAATAGATGTATTCTCTTGGGAGCAAGACCTATATTTTACTCTGGATTCCCAGCTCTTAGCACAGTTACACATACTTTTAAAGTATTCAATGAGTATATGAAAAATAATTTATTTCATGTTGTAAATACTGCTTATCGGTACCACACAAAATGAGGTATTTTATTCAGAAAAAATGTTTCCTAATCTCCATTTGTCTTCTTAACATGCCACTGATGAGACTAAACAGGACTGTAAACCTTTGCCATGTTATATTTTTCATAAAATAAGCTATCAATTAAATGTTTATCTCTATGCCAGCACTGTCCGGGATAAAGTCATTAAATCTAGAAAATTTACACAGATTCAATGAATACCTCTATTTGAAGTCTTACTATGTTTATTAGCAATACAAAATAGTTATCTAATGAAGTTCAATAAATTTTGATATGATGTTATAAAGAAACATGAAAATTCTAAAAATGCCCATTTGTTCATTACAGAACACTTAAGTTTTAAATGACTTCAGTGGGTCTAGGAATACAAATCTTAACCATTGCGGAAGTGAATTAAAGAATCTTTGGAGAAATTTCAATTAGTCAATAAAGGTAAGGTAGATTATTCTAAGCACTTCAGGTTATTTCAAGCATAAGTCTTTAAGAAAGAGGTAGCCCTGGTTATGTTCAGAGGTTTAATGTTTCCATATTTGATATTCTTAGCTGGGTTTCCCAGAAGCAGAGGCTGAGATGAAAATAATTGTACCATGATTTATTAAGGGAATACATTTAAGGCAAACCTGTAGGGGAGTGAGAGATGTAGGATGGAGCAGGGAAAGGAGCTAGCAAAGATTTGGCATCTGGATCAGCCCGATCTCTGTGGAGCCCTGGAGCCCACATCACACCTAGAGGCAAGGGAGCTGCACATTTACACCCTCATACAGTCAGTCACAGCCTGTGTGCCATCCCTTGGAGGGATGGAACATAATGTATACAGGATCTCAAGGGCTGGGTGCTCCAGCCTCCGTAAAAAGGACATAAGTAGGACACTAAACACATCTGCTATTTAAAATACCCCACCTTCTTCAGGTAGACCTCTAAAGTGGACTGTTATGAATAATTTCATCAAACCACCATCCCTTTATCGAAACAGACCTGGAGTATCTGTAGAAGTTTTCTGAGGAGCTGAGGAACAGATCAGACTGAGAAGCTTCCCATGTCTCCTCCCTCTCCAACTGAAGCCAATTAAGAAAGCCTCGGGCCTCTTTTGGTGTTGAAGAATCCCAGCCATTCCAGGGGAAGTAAAGGACAGCTAATCTACCATTACAAAACTCCACAATGGAGTTCTTAAAAACCCTTCTACACTTGGGTAATTGCCACAGATGATTGTTGCAAAGCAAATGCTGGTCACCTAGATGAACCCCAGTATAAGAGAATTGGGTGTCATTCTATGTCCCCCAGGAGCACTGTTAAAGATGTCACTGTGAAACCTCCAGAAGTCAACCAAGTATGGCCAAACTAGTGTCCAAAGGAAAAAATTATACTGTGATTCACTATTTTGCATATTCTAGGATTTAGTCATAAAACTATTCCAATATTCTTACAGAAGTATTTTACTCAAGTGTAAAAAAATGTGAACAAGGAAAAAATAACCTGAGAATAGCAAGGACTCTATCTCTGATTCTATCTTATTACAGGATAAACCTTTCAATTTACACACAAACACATACACATATGACACAAACTCACACGGCTTATATTTTGTAAAATAAAAAGAAAATAGAAATAATTTGTGAACATAAATCAGTTGAAACATTCACTCTTCTGTCAAAATGTTGACTGCTGCATTTCCAATCACGTTCACTTCTACGGTGGAGTTCTGAAGCCTTATGCCACCTGCAACCTGCCTGGATTATTATTCAATGTTGTATTTCTTTTATTCACATCAGAAATACAAAAGTGCTTAGAAGTCTCTTTGATAGAGAATGTCAACAAACAAAAACATTTACATCCTTGCAGGATTGTCAGGATTTAAGATTTTGGAATAAAAGCAATTGAGAGAAAAAAATTTATGCATTTAATACATGGCTGATATTTTATCTTTCTGAATTGCAAAAACGCTTTTTCCAACTTGAAAGTCTAAAGAGGAAAAGTAACCATGGCATTTGACAAGTTAGTACATCTGAACAGGTCAGAATGAAGATATATAAGAAATTCAATTGACTTGAGTTTGCTTTTTTAACTGCTTTATCTGTCTTAAATAGATTGATTCTTTTCACTCAGTGGATCAAAACAACCTGATCAGTTTATCATGCTTCATCGTGTGGTAGCAAAGTTATATCACTAGAATATTAATGCCTGGATTTTGTCACCTTTATAGCACTGAGATTCATTCATTCATTTAATAAATAGTGAGCATATATGTCAGGCCTTGATTTCGTTTTCGGAGATATCATAGTGAACAAAACAAAGACCTTGCTTTGATGGAGTGTACATTATGGTGGATTGTTCAAAACAAGTTAGGATATTGTCTTAGTCCATTTTCTGTTGCTTGTAACAGAATGCCTGAAGTTGAGTAATTTATAAAGAAAAAATAATTTATTTTGTACAGTTATGGAGGCTGAGAAGTCCAAGTTGGAGGAGCTGCATCTGGTGAGAGCATCACATGGCAAGGGAGCCGACCATGCTATCTCCAATCTCTGTTCTTCTTCTGATAAAGCAACCTGTCTTCCTACTCCCATAATAACCAATAATCCATTATTCCATGAGTAGATTAATCCATTTATGAAGGCTAAGCTCTCATGACCTCATCACCTCTTAGCAGCCCCACCTCTCAATACTGCCACATTGGGGTTTAAGTTTCAACAAGAGTTTTGGAGAAGACATTTGAACCACAGAAGATACATTGTTTAATTTCATAACAAATTTTATGTGTTCCCAGAAAACCATTCAAAATCTCAAAAATGCCTAGATAGTATCATCAGGCTACCTCTCTTTTATTCATTCCTGTGGAAAATGGACGTTTCACTTTTATTACTCATTAAAAGAAGGGTCCTTCTAAACATGCCACTGTTGAAAACTTAGGACTAAGGGTCTATAGTTCCTTTAACATTTCAGAGAGAAGGTCTTTGGTGGAACTAAAATGAACTAGCTGACTGCCTTTCACGTGCTCTTGACACTGGATTTGATCAGCCAAATGAGTGTGATCCCACTCTATTACCATTTGCTTGGGAAAGAAAGGTCCATCTGTCAAGAACATTTTTAGCTTATCTTGTTAAAGTGAATAATATTTTAATAATAAAAATAAGGAATTAGTTTACTTCCTTATTATACAGTATCTGATAAACTAATGGGTGATACAAAAGGTTTTGAGGAGTATGAGAAAAGGAGTTAGAGAAGACGGATTTGCATAGATAATAGCAATAGCTTGAGTTTGAACAATCACAGTCTTACTGCATTTGGCACCTATTCCATAGTGAGTGAGTTCCCATGGATGTTTTCTAAATTGTCATACATCCTCATTCAAGGAGCTATATGCATCATAAAATAACACAATGTCATTTAAACCTAACTGGTAAAGATTTGGAAATAGCACTTAGAACAGCCACTTTTAAGAATCAAAAAGCAGTATGTGGACTTCTTATAAAGGTTTACTACTAATTGCATTTTCAGTGGAAATAATGACTATTTTGGGCTTACTCTCTAGTACTTTTTTTTTTTTTTTTGAGACACAGACAGAGTCTCCCTCTGATGCCCAGGCTGGAGTGCAGTGGTGCAATCGTGGCTCACTGCAATCTTTGCCTCCCAGGTTCAAGCAATACTCCTGCCTCAGCCTCCTGGGTAGCTGGGATTACAGGGGGCACCAGCATGCCTGGCTAATTTTTGTATTTTTAGTAGAGACAGGGTTTCACCATGTTGGTCACGCTGGTCTTGAACTGCTGACATCATGATCTGCCCACCTCAGCCTCCCAAAGTGTTGGGATTACAGGTGTGAGCCACCAAGCTTGGCCCACATCAGTACTTTCTGTCTTTTAATCTCAAAACCACACAGTGAGCTATTGCCACTTACAAAACTATTATTATTGAATATAAAACAACAATACAGTATACAAGCCATCTAAAGTTAAAGACAGGAGAAGTAAAAAAAAAAATGGTGAGTCAGGCAGTTAATTGGGAATTCAAGAGTGCTCTAAATTACGTTCTTAATCCAAGAACTAAAATATCAACAACAATAATCAAAACAAAAACCTCCCCATTACTGATGACCAATATGGTAGAAGATTAAAGTGTATGAAAAGTGGACTAATTTTCAACAGGCTAAAATGCATAGGGGAAACCACCCCTAATAGAATGCTTTGTTGAGTTAAAAATATCCTACAAGTTCACAATAATAGGTGCTTATTCAAGCCTGGAAAACTCTGAGAGTGTAGGTTTAAGGTACAGTTATGCAACTGGGTAGAACAGAAAAAAAAAATTAGCAACAATGGCATTCCTATTGGCCTGAAAATGCTTCAGTCATCTTATTTTCAGTATAAAATGCTCCAGAGATTTTTATGTCTACACTGAAATTAATTTTTTTTTTACTCCACCCAATGTAGTTTTCCACTTGACACACAACATAAACATTAAGCATGGTGACATTTGCATTCAATTTAGTAAAGTTTAATTTTACATTTTCTTTCCTCATAACAACATAACATTCTTTTGGCTTTAACAAGAACAACCTCCTAAAATAGCTACTTTAACAAATTTTCATTTCCCAATCCAACATTGAAACATTATTTTATTTGCCATTTAGATTTTTCTTTCCCTGTTAAAAATGCAAATAAAAACAAATCAATAATAAATTAACATAGGACTAATTATTCTGCCAATCCTATTTTATACATACTTATAATTCTTTTAAACAAACTTTTCTAACACTAACTTTAGAAGCAACTCCAAACTATTCTACATATTTTAAGGTTTATGGCATAGAATTAATCTTTTGTATGGTCAGAAAATTTTTCAACTCTTGCTCTTGATTTTGTGAGGTGAAAAACAAAAAACAAAACAAAACAAACCTATGCTGCTGAAGTTATTAAGCCAAACATTTCCCAAAGCTTCTCTGATTTTTTATCACTGTAGTGGATTGAGCATAATTACAAATTCCTTCACACACTTCCCTTGGAGGTTAGGGGTTTATGTCTCCTCTTCTCAATTCTTGGTGGGCCCTGTTTGTGCTTGACTAATAGAATATGGCAGAAGAGAGGCTGTGGTAGTTTCTGGGCCCAGGCTTTAGGAGATTGACACCTTCCACTCAGAGGTCCCGGAACTCCCTGAGCTACAGGAAGTTTGACCACCCTGAGATTGCCGTGATGGAAAGGTCATCTTAGAAACACCCCAGAGAAGCCTGAGAGCACAAGACAAAAGAGAGCTATTTGACCATCTCCAGGTCTCCCAGTTCCCATAGAACTCAGTATGGAATAGACATTGTGGATCTGAGACTAGTGTTATTCACTGAGCTCTGTCTATGACCATGGCAATAACAATAATAAAGTGGTTTTTCAAGCCTTTAAGTTCTGGAGTAATTTATCGTGTGCAGCGGATAACCAGATCCCTCCATCTATGTTTCTCTACATCTCCTAGATACCTCATGTACACCCCTTGTATCTCAGTGTATCCCTCTGATATGGTTTGGCTGTGTCCCCAACCAAATCTCATCTAACTTATAGTTCCCATAATCCCCATGTGTGGTCAGATGGACCCTGTGGAGTTTATTGAATCATGGGGGCAGTTACCCCCATGCTGCTGTTCTCTTGATAGTGAGTAAGTTCTTTTAAGATCCCATGATTTTATAAGGGGCTTTTCCCTCTTCTCATTCTTCTTCCTGTTACATAGGAAGAAGGATGTGTTTGCGTCCATTTCCATCATGATTGTAAGTTTCCTGAGGTCTCCCCACCCCTGTGGAACTGTGAGTCAATTAAACATCTTTCCTTTATCAATTACCTAGTCTCAGGCAGTTATTCATAGCAGCATGAGAACAGACTAATACACCCTCCAAGATTGAGGGAGAGTTTCAACACCTCTGTAGACCCCAAATCTCTGATTTAGGAGTAAAGTCCAAGCGCATACATTTTTAATGCTTTCTCTATATGATGGAAACATATATCACACATTTCCCTATGTGAGTCCATGTCAACTTGGAATTGGTCCTATTAGCAGAATAAGCTCTATGCTCTGCCACTAATTAGCTGTGCTCATTCATGCCCAAGTTCACCAGATGAGGTCCTCTAGTCTGATATTTCGTGCCCAACCGTTAATGTTGTTTCTCAGAACTTACCTTGAAAGAGCCTGGCACATAATGAATTTTTATGTGACTAATGAACCTGTATAATAGTATTAACATCACTGAACCCTGATCCTTAATGAACATCTGCCATGTATAGAGAACTTCTTCTGTTTCATGAATAAGACGGCATACTTAAATACATTATCATTTCTGCCTTTAGGCAACTTACAATTGATTTGAAGAGTTAAAGTTAATCAACAGCAGGAGAACAAAGGGAACTTTGGGAAAAAATAGGTAATTTATTAAATAACTCTTTTGTTTGTTTTCCAGCTCTTATAAAGAACCCAATGGAGAGAAATGAGTTTTGTGGAGGATTGACTGAGGAGTATACATCTACTCCCTTAATCTAAGTTCTAGGTTTGGATGAACTTCAATCTAATAGAACCCTCCAGATTTGGACCACAATAAGAGTATCTCCTGTACAAATTTCTGTTGACAGTTTTCTCACTGTATCAGTTCAGTAGCCACTGAATGGGGTTCCTGGCAAAACAAGTCTATTATAATTAAGTGCTGGTTTTCAAATTATTATTCCCTGGGGAGCAGTGGTAAGCGTCTGCCTTTCTAACTTCTCTCTCTTCATTTTGACTTCTAGAAAGCTTCTGGCCACATAGCAAGTTCCTAAGAACATGTATTCACTTTAAACTACTTAGAAAGTGTCACCTGGTACCCATATGCAGAACTAGGGGATACAGCAGTGAGCAAACTCTGCTGGAGTTGGTATTTGAATTGGGGTAGACAGACAACAATACTTATACATGTAAGTGAACAAGTAATGACTTGATTTTGATAAATGATCTGAAGAAAATAAAGCAAAGGGAGATGACACAAGGGGACTAGATGGATAGTTCAGACAAGATGGTCAAGGAGAGCATCTCTGGAACAGTTATATCTCAAAGAGACACATGACAAGAAAGAAGCTAGCAGGCTGGTGGCTCATGCCTATAATTTAAGCACTTTGGGAGGCCAAGTGGAGAGGATCACTTGAGGTCAGGAGATTGAGACCAGCCTGGTCAACATGGTAAAACTCCGTCTCTACTAAAAATGCAAAAATTAGCTGGGCATGGCAGTGGGCACCTGTAGTCCCAGCTACTTGGGAGGCTGAAGCAGGATAATTGCTTGAACCCAAGAAGTTGATGTTGTGGTGAGCTGAGATCACGCCATTATACTCCAGTCTGGGCGACAAGAGCAAAACTCCATCTCGAAAAACAAAACAAAACAAAAGATCTGAGAAAGCAATGGGTCCAAGAATAGGCAATAGCAGGTCCAAAGGCCCTAAGATATGAGCCAGCTTAGCTATTAGGTCTGTGTATTTGTGTTTTGTTTTTCTTGTTCTTAATTTCCTATTTTGGAACTAACACTTACTTTATTATTATTTTACTGCCTACATTTTGTCTCCATTGTCTTTGATAGATTATGAAATGAAGCAAGCCAGAAAGGATCAAATGGTTTTGTTGGGATACTAGTCTTCATTTGCAGCTCTGCAGCATTCTGCAATATTTTTTTTTATCTAGAAGAATTTAAATTAATTACATATGTGGCTAGAATTAAGCAGCATTGTTCTAACCCTAACTCATATCAAATGTCCCAAAATTATTTATAAGTTTAGATAATAACTCAATGTTTTTAACTAGGAAGATCTCCCCAAAAAACTCTTTGTTCAAGTACCTATGATTTCAGACAAAGGCAAATTACTTGGCCAACGATTAGGAGGCGATTGTTAAACAATAAAATGTCAACTATAAAAATGTGTTCCATATATTGATTTCTGAGGACCGACTTCATATAACTAATGTTAACTGTAAATGTTTGATTTAAAAACATTGAAGCTGCTATGTCAGCATGTGATTAATGGAATAATGAAATTAGATGTGCATTTATAAGGTATGAGAAAGTGCCACATTTGGAAGAAGGTGGAACAGCTAAACTCTTAGGAAGGGTCCTCTCTAGGGAGCACATTGGACCGCTTGTTAGGATAAAACAGAAAACTCAGGTTCTGTCGTAAGGTGTTTACAATAAAATTAGAGAGTGAATATGTTATTTGAGACTAATGTTTATTAGATGGAAAAAAATGGCTGTTTTGGGGAATTGTGCTCTTAAATAGCGGGCTGGTTAATCAACTAGGGCTATAGCCTGTCTTTCCTTTTTTATTGTTTCCATAGATAGAGCAATGTTAAAGATTTCAGGCACATGGAGAGAAAAATGCTTCCCACATTTTTTCCCACCATCATTTCCTTACTCCTAAATAACTACCCTCCTTCAGCAGAGGGCATTTAGAAAAGGGGGTTGAAAAAAAAAAATGAAGGACTACCTGCCCTGCCTACATTTGCCAAATATCACTTTGCCGTCCATAATATCCTCACACTCTGTGACTTTTTGATTGTGTTTTGAGCGTAAGTTTTCAAAATCTACTTTATTACACACAGCCCCACTTGGCAAGCAGTCTGCATTTTTGTATTTTTTTTTCCAATCTATAAAATTGCATCCTTTGTAATTAAATTGCCTTTTATTTTTCTGAGTGAAAATGAGAACTGCATGCAGCATTTTCCAAAATGGAACACATTTTCCCATAATCGGGACTGTTTGGCATTGACTGGAAAATTAAATAATTTTGGAAATATTGCTATTATTACTTTCAATAAAGAGGAGACTATAGGATGTTATACAAATACATCTTTAAAGAAATATCCTTTTATGCATTTCTATAGGTAAATTGACATGCTAATTTGTAAAGTTACACAAAAGATACACATTCTATCCTAGGACTACAGAACCACAGTTTAAAAAATACTTTCAAGCACAAAATAGACTGAGCTATAGAGGAACACAGGTTTTATTAAACTATAAATACATGGCATATCAAAATAATTCTTTAAGCTGTGAATGTTTATGAAAATTCACATCACTATTAAGTGATTATTTTATTCTAAGCCTGAAAGTTATCATGATACTTAATTTTGCCTCTTTCTTAGGAGAGAGATATTCAAGTAGATCTCAGCTTGGAAAAAAAATTATAACTCACAGAAAGCATCGACTTTCAATTGCTTTCATCAGTAGTGAATTTCAGATCAAAAAACCAATTGAAATGATTTATAAGTTCAGTGACTACTCCATGATGGTCAGCATTATATTATTCAGGTGAGGGATAGAGAAGGACAGAGAAGGCACATACACTCTAGTTGAAGGAGAACAACTACTATATAAAATAATTCCCCCCAAAAATGGTAATTAAGGACTATTATTACAGGTAAGCTAGCTTACAATCAATTTTGAGTGAATTTACAAAAAAATATACAGCCAAGGCATAACAAGCTTAAAATGTTTATTAAGCATTCTGTTTAGCAAAACCAAATGCAACCACCAACCAGTAACAACTGAAATTCCTAATCCTCTGTAGAGAAAATAGCAAACTTAATAATCATCTATCAATAGAAGATATAACAGATATCAATATCAATATTCCTAGAAAAAGTCCCTTCAAATTAAAACATATCTATCAGCAGTCATCCAAACAATTCACAATAATTAGTATTATCAAATTAGTGCTATTTAACTAGTACTAGTCTTGCTCTTAGCAGTTCTATCAGAAGACACTCAAGGCACTTTGAAAGTAAATATCTGAAGTTTTTTTGTCTGCCTGGCAATGACATATTATAAAAATTTATTACTAAAGGTAAATATACTACAATTTAATGTTTAATATAAAAATGGTTTTTACATTTTTATTTTTCTTTTTTTGGGGGGAGCTAGGGGGACTAAGTCTTGCTCTGTTGCCCAGGCTGGAGTGCAGTGGTGCACTCTTGGCTCACTACAACCTTTGTCTGCCAGGTTCAAGTGATTCTCTGGGCCCAGCCTCCCGAGTAGGTGGGACTACCGGCACGCACTGCCACACCCAGCTAATTTTTCTGTTTTTGGTAGAGACCGGGTTTCACCATATGGGCTAGGCTGGTCTCCAACTCCTGACCTCAGGTGATCAGCCCACCTCAGCCTCCCAAGGTGCTGGGTGTGAGCCACAGCACCTGGCCAAAATTTTTCTATGTTCAATAGTAAACTTTCAGTTTCAGTTCCCCAAACTGAGAGGCAGTCTGATGAGTCTGCTTATGACACCATCTATCTGAGATTCAAGCTCAGTCCACATTGCGGTTCTCAAGTTGTGTACTACTCTATTCTTCAGAAGGCTCCCTTAACCCAGCCTCTGTCAGATCCCCTGGGAGCATCTGAGGGGACTTGACAGTAAACCCACCCTTCTATGGCAGTCATCAACAGTTACAGAGCCCTCCCCATTGGTGACACAGGCCACACCCAAAGGCTGTAATCTGGCTACACTAGGCAAACTCCTAAAAATAGAGGCAGATTGGAGAGAACTTATTCAGGTATAAATATGCCTTTCTCAATGACGTCCTTCAGAACAGCTCCTTCCCACTTCTACTTCCCCCAGTTTCAGGACCTGACAAAATTTTTCAATGCTTCAAGTTTGTTTTCTATCCCTTTTCTCATTCCTTGAACACTGGGTATTAACCAAACCTGTGTTGATTCTCTTCTGTTCATTTTGCGGTGGTGCATATGAGCTTAATCATACTCCGGATTTTATTCTCTGTTCAACTTGGACCAAGTCATGCTTGCAAATCTTCTGGTAACTGCCTGACCCTGCTAACCTGGAAAACCATGTATTTATGCTGCACCTTTGAATCTCTGAAATAATCTGAACCATTACCTGTGACTCCAGAGATGGAGAAGTCTCCTGGCCTAGCCAATTTTCCTTTATTTCTCAGCTACTGTCCTACTGCTGAGAAAACCTCTAGAAACCAATATCTAGATATTTCATCACCACTATTATATGTAGTGCTCACCTTGAGGAACTCCTATACCTAGAAATCCCAGAACTAAAACATGGCTGCATGGAAGGTGCTTTGTGCATACAGGCTGGTGTCATGCTACAGGCTGGGTTCTGATCCTCATGTCTTTTTCATTTTGAAATAATCAACTATGTGGAACACATTTTTCTCATAGTAAATGGCAGAAATGCAAGAGAAGGAGTCATACCACACAAGCACATGTAAAGTCATTACATCCACTAACATTTGACTGGCCAAAGCAAGTCATAGGGCCAAGTCAATGCAGTCGATTGTCAACTCCACTTACATTCATGACAAACATGGAGAGCAAAGGAATAATTGTGAATAAACACCATCTATCACCAACGCTAGGGACATAAAAGTAAATAATATAGATGGCTAAGTTGTAAAGGAGTCTGCAGTCTTATTAAGAATTGTCACTCCATAATATTTGCTGTTAGTGAAAGCAAAGATATAGCATATAATCATTTTCCTCACAAATTTTTCCATTGTAAGTAGCCATAGATTTTGCAATATTAAAGCTCATGTAGCATGAATCTTTTTTCATGTAAGCTAATGTTTTATAATTTTTCAGTTTTAGAAATATTATATCTTCTGAAATATACGTTAGCATTGTCTTATTACTGAGAATGAGCTGCATTTATTTTTAGGTTACTTATTCTATAATAAAAATAAAATATTTACATAAAAATGTACACTTTGATGGCCTGTACCTATTCTATAATTTGTTACCATTTAGCATTCTACAGTAGATGATATAAAATAAATAAATTGATAATAAAAATTAAAGATATTAAAGAAATATGTAAATTATAGTGCATATAATTTTACATTATTTTGAATATGTACACTTCTTATGAACATATTAATATCATTACTCCATAATAGAGAATACTTGTGTTGACTGAAGTTATAAATCCAGTTTTCCACAATGAAGAATTAATGACAACTGAAATTTCAAACGGTAATTATCTAAAGAATTAGGCTTAACAGCCAGATTGTAAAACTGGCTTATAAACCATGTAGTGAAGCTTTTTACAATTACAATAGAATGAAGTTTATGAAACAGCAGTACATAATATCCAAGTAATTTTGGGCTTTTTTAATCTATGAAAAGAGCCTGCTTAAAGTAGCAGTTTTTAGATCATTAGTAGCAGAAAAAAATTTTTTTCAGAATTGATATTTCATAAAACCTTCATAGTTTGCATTTTGAAGTTAGCAAAAACTACAAAGAAACACCACAATCCATAACTTTGAGGAAAAAATAGTAAAAATTATAACTATTTAAAATATGCTTATTTTCAAACCTACCTTCCTTAATTAGAATAAGAAGAATTTCTACAATTTTCCCAACATATGTGAAATTCTATGCCCAAAATTAAAAATGCAAAATATAAAATAGTGCTGCATGTTTAAAGAGTAAGGTTTTCTATTATTTGTTTCCTGTCATCTGTGTGCTATGTGTACTATTTATATATATTTATATATTTTGCCTTTCTTCAAGCTGTTTTCTCTAAATGGAATGTCCCACATCTTAAATCCACTCAACTCAAGTTCCAAAGGCCCTGTGCATTCTCAATTCAAAATGACACCTCCCTTCACTAATTTTTTTCCCTGCTCAGTCTGTGCTTCATTGTTAAACCTCTATTATGTACTTTTTAGTATTTGATAACTTAGCAACACATGAGTTGTGTATATTATTTGTAAGTTAAATACATGCATCTTCAACAAGTGCCAAGAAACTAACCTTTTGCTTTTGTCCCCATAATCCTTAACATGACGCTAGGCACAAACTAGTTTCTCAATAAGTGCTTGATCTTTCACTCTTTTACTGGAGTTTCAGCCAGTGATAAGGAATGCTACCGCTGCAAATTAACAAAACTGTGAGCACAGCTCTCCCTATGAGTAACCTATTCCTGTCTTAAATTATTGATTAAATTTCCTTCAGATAAACTTTTACTCAATAGATTTAAAGCCAGAAGTAAGCAGAGAGGACTTCCTGGGAGAAAGTCAATGAACACCCATGACAAAGTGGAGAGACAGATGGAACAGTCTATGTAAAGCACTAAGATATGGTTTGGATGTGTGTCCCATCCAAATCTTATGCTGAAATGTGATTCCCAGTATTGGAGACGGGGCCCAGTGGGAGCTGCTTGGATTATGAGGGCAAATCCTTCATGAGTGACTTAGTGCCATCCCCTTGGTGATCAGTGAGTTCTCCCACAATAGTTCACAGGAGAGCTGGTTCTTTAAATGAGCCTGGTGCCTCCTCCCCACTCTTTTGTTCTCTCTCTTGCCATGTGACACACCTGCCCCATTTGCCTTCTGCCATGAGTAAAAGCTTCCTGAGGCTTCACCAGATGCTGGTGCCATGCTTGTACAGCCTGCAGAACCATGAACCAAATAAGCCTCTTTTCTTTCTAAATTACCCAGTCTCAGATATTCCTTTACAGCAAAGCAAAATGGACTAATATACACTAGTTACATGGAACTAGATACATTTTTGGTGTTCTCTCCTTGCTATTTTATACCATTCCAGGAAGGGTATCATCAATGTAACCACCTTTGGATGGGCCCTTATGTTTGCCTGTCTTCTTTTGGTCCTAATACCAGGCAGATATCCAAAATATTAGATAGGAAAGCAGACTTTTAATACCTACAATTAAGTTGCTGTGGCAACTCTACAGCTTTACCTCCCAGTTAGTAGTGCCTCTCAAAATTGAACATACATTAGAATTGCTTGGGGATCTTTTCAAGCTGTAGTTCTGATTCAGTAGATCTGGATGGGCCTGCGATTCTGTATAGCTTATAAGCTTGCAGGTGTTGCTGGTCTAGAGATGACTCATTAGACTCATGCCCAGAGATTCTGATTTAGTTGGTTTGGGGTGGATCTTAAATGTCTGTACTCTTTGGAACCCACTGAGTAATCCTCAAGTACAGCTTGATTTCAGAAAAACTAGAATGGACCATCAGCTTGCTGTCAAAAATCCTTTTTCTACAGCTGGTGTTTGAATAATCCATCATGGTAAGGAAATAATGTGATTGCAGAATCTTTGATCAGTGGCCTAAATGATGGGGTGGGGGTCTCCTTTCCATCGTTTTAAGCTTCTGGTGGTATGCAAACATATAACTTCATTACTTTGAGTATCACACACAAAAAAACCCATCATAATAAAAGTGAAGACATCCCAAGGCCGAACTATTCAGAGTGCTCCAAGGACTTGCTGTATCCACCTTATCTAGGATCTTTTAAGAAATGGAAAATTTCAATACCCACCCCAGACTCACTGAGTCAAAATTTATATTTTTAATAAGATTTTAAGGTGATTTGTGTGCTCATTACAACTGGAGAAGGCTCTAATGAAGAAATTCTCTTGCATGTTCTCAAAAGCTTTATATTAAAATATTTGATAAAAGGATAGTTTTAATATAGTATCTGAAGCACTTAAGGAAATTAACTTGAGCATCCAGCCAGAATGAATAATACGAGTAGAATATTGGATTCTTTCCGTTTTGTTTTAGCAAGGTAAAATTTAGGTTACGCCAAGGAGCAAAATACATATTCTTCAAGGTGATCAAGAGCTTTGCTGTGTGAGATCATGCTTCATCAAATCAGCTGTGCCAAATCAGGCCGACACACTTGAACAAAGAGGAAGTGATTGGTCTGTGGTTTCTTCAGGAATGAGGTACAAAGTCCATTGCAACACCTTTACTTCTCCTCTTTATTCTTTTCTACCATCACTCCATGTCTTCATGAAATCCTGTAAGCTGCCCTCCTAGGTCTTCCTAGGAAACATTCTTTCAAAAGTGACAAGCAGTAAGGGTGGGGCCCAAGGAACAGTGTTTTGGTTGGTGCCAGAAATGGCTGTAATAGCTTTAGACTTAACATTTAAGAGCACAGAGCAACAACATCTGCATCATTGGAGTCTGTTCGAAATGCAGAATCTCAAGTCCCACACCAGACCTGTGTCAGAACTGGCATTTTAACAAGATGGGAAGCAATGGTGTATGACACAGTGCATTAGATACTGTCTTTGTAGAGTTGTAGAGAAGCAGCCATGTGAATAACTGGAAGTTACAGAAATATTAATACAAGGGCCATGGGTGGGATGAAGACTTGTTCTTAAAGAAAACAGCATACACTCTCTACCAGTTATCCTTGTATTAATCACAGAAGTGTGTTATCACTTTCTACCTTGCATTGAATTATCCCATTGTTTTTCTATACTGCATACAAACATTTTTTCCTGTACAAGATACTGGTTATATCTAAGATGTTATACATCCACCCAATAGTCCATGCGGAGTGGAATACTTTCCATACACCAATTATCTGAAAAAAAAGGGTGCAAGGGTCTAATTGGTGTTGTTGGTTTCAAAAAGACAAGGTGTAGAAAAAAATTACATTTGAGTTACAACTTCACGTTACCAGCTGTGATTCTGAGCATAGGCTGAACTCCTCCATGCCTCAGTTTCCTTGTTGGTAAAATTAGAATAGTTATACTTCACTTTCTGGTTCGTTGCAAGGACAGCTCTCTGCAAGGACAGCTCTCTCTTTTTTTCCACTTATTTTTTTTGAGACAGGGTCTTGCTATGTTGCCCAGGTTCGTCTCCCACCCACAGGCTCAAGCAATCCTGCCACCTCAACCTCCTGAGTAGCTGTGATTACAGGCATGCACCACTGCTCTTGGATGCCAGGGTATCTCCTGATCTTCATTATGTCTTCAATAGCACAGAGTAAGCCCCCTGCCCCCCACCCGCCACAAATGGTTCTTGAACAAATGAATAAAATGTATTTAAAAAAAAACCTTACTGGTAGATCTTGGGTACCACATAACATAAATTTCTCCGTTACCTTACTGATGGAACATTTTTCACGTAATATCTTTGATTGAAAATATACAATCCCATTATAAATTCATGTACTCAATGAGTTCTCTTTGCTAAATATACTAAAGAATGTGTGTGTGTGTGTGTGTGTGAGATCTTTTTTGACGAGTGTATATTGTTGCTAGATAACTGGAAGCTGAATTACTTAATGTTTATTCATACCTGGTGAACTTCAGGTGAAAGCAGCAGAGTATTACGGAATGAGAAGAGTGAATAATTTTAGCACTGATGTGATGATAATAAAATCACCAACTGTGGTCACACTTAGAACTCTTAAAATTCTTTATGGGCAATGTACCTTCCCGTTCTCTGAACCTGGAACCAACCTCCCACCCTTTGCCGATCATCCAAGGTCCAGAAATGTCACATCTTAGTCCTAGACAGAATGCAGACCCCATAGACCACCCAGCATTAAACTTCTTGGTGCTCAAGCATGAATGGCAAGTCTGAAATCGAGTCACTTTATGGCTCTACAGTCAGTCCCTTATGAGGGCCTATAGCAGCATCTAGCATGTTGCATGTTCTGCTCCCTCCACCATCAGCCCCACCACTCTACCCATCATTCACATTTGCTCATCTTTAAACTTGCCAAGCACACTCCGGTCCAAGGACTTTGTCCCTGCTGTCACCTACACCTATAATCCTTTCCCCAGCAAATATCAACATGATTTTCTCCCTCAGAGCATTCTGGCCTCTGCTCAAATATCATACTCTGACACCCCATTTTTTGTGCCATGCCACTCCTGCGTGCCCCTCTAGCACTTCAGCTTGCTTTATCTTTCTTCCAGCATGAAGCTCTACCTGCCATTGGGTTGTATTTTTATTTGCTTGTTATGTATAAAAAGAGGAATTTCATTTTATTCATGGCTATACATCCAGCACTAAGATCCTTACCAGGCACATAGCAGGTGATCAGTATTTGTTAAATAAATAAAATCACCTTCAAGTCCTGACCCTCTTTGCCACTGGGGCATGGGAATGAGCTGAATGCCCTAATGATATTCCTGCCTACTTTACAACACATGTTCAAGTGAGAGATTGGCAAGAGTCAAGACTATAGCTGACAATTAATTAATTGTCTTAATGCAATAAGATTTCTTAGAGGCATCAGTTGTGTTCTGGAGCATGTGATCACTTCTTGTTTTTAAAGATAATGCGCCATATTCCTGTTTGAGAAAAAAGTCATCATATTATATAAATGGAGTTAAGGTTCTGCCTCAGGTTTTTGTGCTGCTGAGTGCCCAGCCTTTGCAAGAATCCACTTCAGGAATAATGACATCATGCCTTAACTCTTCTGAATCACATTTTCACCCACTGAGCAGTTCAGACAAAACCAATTACGTGATGTCATTTTCTATTTTAGAGAAGAGGCCAGGGTGCTTGGATGGATATTTACTTCCCATTATTGCACTAGAGCTGTGGCAGGCAGCTCGGTCTTGATACTAATGGTAGCTGTTGAAATGATAACTAACAAGGCTGGGCTGTCAAAATCAATTTTCTAGCTATGTGTGATGCTTTGCTACTCAGTTTAATGTTCAAAGGAGATTCAGGAGATAGAGTCAGTTATTTGTTTTGTAAATTGAGAACAGATCAATAAAATGTGCCTTCCAGGAATGCCAAAGACATCTTTGAACTAATTTGAAGAGAACTTATTAAAGAAATTACTTAACATGTGGATATATTAATTATTAGGCTAAGACTTAAATGTATAATTAATGTGTGTGTGAATGTGTAATTTTTTTTTCCTTTCAAGATAACTTACTCCATTTCATTAGTCAGATTAATTTCAACACGGTAAATATTAAAAAAGCAAATATCCAGCTGTGTGTGTCAAGGTTCCTGCACGTTCACCAAAACCCATTTCATCTTCTTGAACATATGTGGTTGGACTACATGTCTCAGTGTCCCTTGGGATGAGGTTTGGTAATATGACGGACTTCTAGCCCATGGAGTTAGAGCTAGAGTCACATTCACAGAAACCTTCCACTGGTGACCCTTCATGCTCTTTCTCCTTCTGGTTTGATGTAGCCTAGTGGGGTAAGTCAGATGTCTCTTTTTGTAGATGATGGACTTACAAGATGGATGATGCTGGCCATATGAATCATGGCTTGAAGGGAAACGGTCCACCAGAAAGAGCATTTTGTAAACAACAAAACAAAGTTCTATAGTGTTAAGCTACTGAGATGTGAGGTTTATCTTTCACAGCAGCTAGCCCCAGGGAGAACTGTGGTGACCTTCCTTGTCCCTATCTTGCATCATGTTTTCATAATCAAACACTTTAATTGGCTACTCTTCAGTCCTTCACCGTACTTGGGTGATCAATACAACATCTCAATAACAAAGATAACTTCTTTGTTTTGAGACAAGGTTTTGCAATGATGCCCAGACTGGCCTTGAACTCTTGGGTTCAAGTGATCCTCCCACCTCAGCCTCCCCAGTAGCTGGGCTACAGGCATGCACCACCATGCCTGGCTTAAAGAGAACATAGCTATTCCAGAGAGAGTCATTCTGTAAAGTGATGGTATATACGTATATCTGGAGTCAGAGCTAAGCTCTATTACATCAGTTTAGCTAGTTAAGGTGGCTTTAACTATCATATTGGGGCTTGGCTTATCCATCATCCAGCTTCTACTTCACAGTAAAATTAAGTGGTTACCAGAACCCCAGTGATGGGGCTGATATTGGTAAAAAAAAATTAAATTAATAATAAAATACATAAAAGCAAATAAATAAATGAAAAGAAAATAACAATAAAAGGGCCATTCTTTTGAGTTAATGGTTTAATTTAGCCCCCAAAAAACTCCACAAAGGTTTGCAAACAACAATATTTTTACAATCAAGTATCTGTGCTTAATTTGCCTTGAAACAAAAGTTCTGCTACTTCACCAAAAATAAGAGCTAAATTTCCTAATGGACACATTGCTACTACCTTAAGGGAGAAATCAAAAATAATTATTTTTGCACTTATTATGAATATGTAATCATTTTAAAATTTTATATACCTTCCACCTGAAGCAATGTGAACTGTGAAAGACTATTTTTTTGTAATTCTGGAAAGGACAATAAAAGAGCCAGTAACAACTCAACTATTAATTCCTATTTCTAGAAGTAGCTTCACACTCCCTAAATTCATGAGGAAACATGAGATTCACCAAAACATTACCTAAATGAGAAGGTCTTGATAATTAAACTGTCTGCGTTGAAAAAGTTACTGTTCTTGAATAGAGAGAAACTTACCCAGCTAAAACACAGCCCTGAAAAGGAGGGCGATGCAAAGCTTGAACCCTGAGGAGCAGCATGTGTTAAATTTAGAGTTCTTTGAAATACACAACAAAGCAAGCCTGTAAAATCCAATTCACCTAGCAGGGGGTCAATTATGCACTGTAATAAAAAATAAACATGCCAGCTAGCTGAGAGGAATCACAAACTGTTTCAAGTCTTCCGTTTATTTATCTTTCTGTTTAATTAATATTAATTTTCACTTTGTAAAATGTCAGGATCCTTCCCATATGAATTTTGACTTTGTAACATGTAACTTAACAGTTGCTGCTGCTATATCCAGTCTTTGTACCTGTCCAGTTGTCACAATCTGAGCTCTCTAGGGCAATATACTTTCTTTAAAAAAAAAAATAACATCTTTAAAGCAATGCTTCCCTGAGTGTGTTCCACAGAATACAAGTCCTAAAAGAAATGACTAGGAAAGAAAAGGGTTTCATTTTCATGTACAGCCCTTTCTTTGAACACTTACAATGTCTATTTACATATTAAAGGTTTATGGAAGCCCTTGTGTTAAAATACCCCATCCCATTTATGGAGCCTATGGTTCTCCAGACTTATTAAGCCACAGACCCCCTTTGTCATAAAATCTATTAACATTCCATGGAACAATCTGGAAAATGGTGATATTAAATTTGACACAAAGATACAGATTACTCTATTAGAACCAATGTGTAAATTGTATATTATAATTTTCTAAAGAGTAAACCAAATATTAACCTGTTTATAATTGGTAAAACTTAGTTATCATATTTGCAAGTGTTCCACAATATTTAATTTTTTTCTCATTGCAATATGTTTAGTAATTACCCACTTTCTACCAACAGTTACTCACTAGTCACCAAAAGGTTAAGAAACAAAACAAGACCAAATCAAACAAAACAAGACAAAAACAAAGAAGAGCACAAAAAAGTGACTCCAATTTTACAATTAAATTTTAAAAGGAAAAAAAAATTAAAAATGGACAAAGAATCTAAACATTTCTCCAAAAGAGATAAATTAATGACCAGTCTGGGAAATATGGCGAGACCCCATTTCTAAAATCACAAGAAGTGTGAGCTTTGTAGTCCCAGTGACTTGGGAGACTGAGGTGGGTGACTCATATGAGCTTGGGAGGTCAAGCCTGCGGTGAGCTGTGATCTTACCACTGTACTCCAGCCTGGACTAAGAGTGAGACCTAGTCTCAAGGAGGTGTTGGTGTGGGGGAAGAGAAGGGAGACTGGCAAGATGGCCAAATAGGAACAGCTCCAATCTGCAGCTCTCAGCAAAATCAATGCAGAAGTAGGGTGATTACTGCATTTCTAACTGAGGTACTCAGCTCATCTCATTAGGACTGGTTAGACAGTGGGTTTATCTGATGGAGGACAAGCTGAAGCAGGGTGGGGTGTCACCACACCGGGAAAGTACAAGGGGTTGGGGAACTTCCTCCCCTAGCCAAGGGAAGCCATGAGGGACTGTCATGAGAAACGGTGCACTCCAGCCCAGATACTATGCTTTTCCCATGGTATTCGCAACCTACAGACCAGGAGATTCCCTCAGGTGCCTATGCCACCGGAGACCTAGGTTTCAAGCACAAAACTTGGTGGCCAGTTGGGCAGACACTGAGCTAGCTGCAGGTTTTTTTTTTTTTTCATACCCCAGTGGCACCTGGAATGCCAGCAAGACAGAACCATTCTTTCCCCTGGAAAGGGGGCTAAAGCCAGGAAGCCTAGTAGTCTAGCTCAGCAGATCCCAACCCCATAGGGCCCAGCAAGCTGAGATCCACTGGCTTGAAATTCTGGCTGCCAGCATAGCAGTCTAGAGTAGACCTGGGGCTTGAGCTTGAGTAGGCAGTTTTCCCCTCACAGTGTAAACAAAGCCACCGGGAAGTTTGAACTGGGTGAAGCCCACTGCAGCTCAACAAAGCTGCGGTAGCCAGACTGCCTCTCTAGATTCCTCTGTTCTGGGCAGGGCACCTCTGAAAGAAAGGAAGCAGCCCCAGTCTGGGGCTTATAGATCAAACTCCCATCTCCCTGGGACAGAGCACCTGGGGGAAGTGGTAGTTGTGGGCACAGCTTGAGCAGATTTAAACGTTCCTGCCTGCAGGCTCTGAAGAGAGCAGTGGATCTCCCAGCACTGTGCTTGAGCTCTGATAAGGGACAAACTGCTTCCTCAAATGGGTCCCTGAAGCCCGGGCCTCCTGAATGGGAGATACCACCCAGCAGGGATTGACAGACACCTCATACAGGAGAGCTCTGGCTCTGGCATCTGGCAGATGCTCCTCTGGGATGTAGCTTCCAGAGGAAGGAACAGGCAGCAATCTTTGCTGTTCTCCAGCCTCCACTGGTGATACAGGCAAACAGTTGTGGAGTGGACCTCCAGCAAACTCCAGCAGCCCTACAGCAGAGGGGCCTGACTGTTAGAAAGAAACCTAACAAACAGAAAGAAATACCATCAACATCAACCAAAAGGACATCCACACAGAAACTCCCTCTGAAGGTCACCAACATCAAAGATCAAAGGTAGATAAATCCATGAAGATAAGGAAAACCCAGCACAAAATGGCTGAAAGTTCCAAAAACCAGAACGCCTCTTCCCCTCCAAAGGATCACAACTCCTTGTCAGCAAGGGAACAAAACTGTATGGAGAATGTTTTAAGAATTGACAGAAGTAAGCTTCAGAAGGTGGGTAATAACAAACTCCTCTAAGCTAAAGGAGCATGTTCTAACCCAATGCAAGGAAGCTAAGAACCTTGAAGAAAGGTTAGAGAAATTTCTAACTAGAATAACCAATTTAGAAAAGAACATAAATGACCTGATGGAGCTGAAAAACACAGCACAAGAACTTTGTGAAGCGTATACAACTATCAATAGCTGAACTGATCAAGCATTAGAAAGGATACCAGATATTGAAGATCAACTTAATGAAATAAAGCATGAAGACAAGATAAGAGAAAGAAGAATGAAAAGAAATGAACAAAGCCTCCAAGAATTATGGGACTATGTGAAAAGACCAAACCTACGTTTGATTGGTGTACCTGAAAGTGATGGGGAGAATGGAACCAAGTTGGAAAACACACATAAGGATATTATCCAGGAGAACTTCCCCAACCTAGCTAGACAGGTCAACATTCAAATTCAGGAAATACAGACACCACCACAAAGGTACTCCTTGAAAAGAGCAACCCGAAGACAAAAATTCATCAGATTCACCAAGGTTGAAATGAAGAAAAAAATGTTACAGGCAGCCAGAAGGAAAATTTACATTACCCACAAAGGGAAGCCCATTAGACTAACAGTAGATCTCTCTGTAGAAACTCTATAAGCCAAAAGAGAATGGGGGGCAATATTCAACATTCTTAAAGAAAAGAATTTTCAACCCATAATTTTATATCCTGCCAAACTTAGCTTCATAAGCTAAGTAGAAATAAAATCCTTTATAGACAAGCAAATGCTGAGAGATTTTGTCACCACAGCCTGCCTTACAAGAGCTCCTGAAGGAAGCACTAAACATGGAAATAAAAGTCCAGTACCAGCCACTGTAAAAACATGCCAAATTGTAAAGACCATCGACACTGTGAAGAAACTGCATCAACTAATGGGCAAAATAACCAGCTAGCATCATCATGACAGAATCAAATTCACACATAACAGTACTAACCTTAAATGTAAGTGGGCTAAATGCCCCAATTAAAAGACAGACTGGCAAATAGAATAAAGAGTCAAGATCTACCAGTGTGCTGTTTCAGGAAACCCATCTCATGTGCAAAGAAACAAATAGGCTCAAAATAAAGGGATGGAGGAAGATTTACTGAGCAATGGAAAGCAAAACAGAGTGGGCTTTGCAATCTTAGTCTCTGAGAAAACAGACTTTAAATCAACAAAGATCAAAAAAGACAAAGAAGGGCATTACATAATGGTAAAGGGATCAATGCAACAAGAAGAACTAGCTGTCCTAAATACATATGCACCCAATACAGGATTGGTTGGTTGGTGTACTTGACTGAGCAAAGAAGCTCAGTATCACTAGGATTAGGGAAATATATGTCAAAACCACAGTGAGCTACCATTTCACACCCACTACCATAAACAAAAAGACAAATATTAACAAGAGCTGGTGAGAATGTGGAGAACCAGGAACCATTATACACTGCTGGTGGGAATGTAAAATGATGCAGCTCTTTAGGAAAACTTTCAGTTCCCTATGGTTTAAACATAATTTCCATATGACCCAGGAATTCTACTCCTGGATATATACCAAAGATATATGAAAACATTTGTCCACACAAAAGCTTATATATGAATGTATTCTTACTCATATAGCCAAAGCATGGAAATGGCTGAAATGTCCATCAACTGATGAACAGATAGATGAAATGTGGCATATTCGTTCAACTGAATACTATTTGACCATAAAATGGAATAAAAAATGGATCAATTTTACAACATAGATGGACCTCAAAAACGTTATTCTGTGTAAGAGAAGCTGGTCACAAAAGACCACATATTTTGTGATTTCATTTCTATGAAATGTCCGGAATAGACAAATCCATTGAGACAGAAAGTAGATTCGCAGTTGCAAAGGGCAGAGTGAATTGACAAATGAGGAGTAGGTATTAATGGGTACAGGGTTTCTTTTGGAAGTAACAAAAATGTTCTAAAATTACATTGTAGTGATGGTTGCATAACTCCATGAATACACTGAAACTCACAGAATTGTACACTTCATACGAGTGAATTGTATGGTATGTGAATTATATCTTAATAATGCTGTTATTTAAAAAATAGGTGACTGGTTACTTGTTAAAACTCTTGTAAATGGCTGGTGTGAAACAAAGGAAAGCTGGAAAAAAATGTAAAGCTTTTTATTTTTATAAGAATTTTGGTCACTGTTTTCTCTCTTTTCTTCAAGTAGTTTCAATTAGTAACAATGGTTATAGGTACATATATGTACATTTTTAAAAAAAGAAGCTGGAACTAAGAAGAGTTACAATGACAAAAACCTGGGGTTACAACACTGAGACTAATTTTCATGTCAATCAAAGACCTAAATAACAACGGTTAAAATATCCGAAAATATTACTCGACATAATGAAATGACAATTTGTGAGAATAACATGACTAGGATACTTGAATTAGAATATTAATTTAGGGGCCTCCCACCATTTTAACATTTTGGCATATAAGTCATCGAGCACCATTAAAATTAGCGTATCTAAGCATACATTGTTCTCCTATATATAATTTGAGTGTTCTTAAGTTCTCTTCTGCTATGAAACTTTCTTTCCAGCTAGGAGTGTGTCCCTAGGTTATAAAACACTTTAGGGCATATCTATTATTTCATACTTCAGTCTTGTTTCCTGGAAAAAGAAATGCAAGCTCTTTGAAGGCAGAACTCATGTCTGATACTCACACTTTATTCATCTGTCAAGTTTTGCTACTCAAAGTGAGGTCCATAGCACAGTAGTGTCAGCATCACCTGGTAAATGCACAAATCTCAAGAACTACCTCAAATCTGCAGAATCACACACTATGGAGGCCAGGGGGTTGAATTTATAACTACCTCTGTAGGTGACTTGAATGTACCCTTCAGTTTGAAGAGTTAAAGATAAATAGCTGAGTTATGACTCCCTCTAATATTTCCTTACTATATCATTTGGGCAAGTTACTTCAGGTCTCTGCATCTCAGGCTCTACGTTGGCAAGATGACGATAAAATTAATATCATTTTTATAGCACAGTTGTGAATAATTAGATAATGTATATAAAAGTAGCTTTTAAATATAGAGTTACATAAATGTCAGTTGCCATTATAATTACTAAGCAAGTCACAAATAGATAACTAATAAAAAACATACCATTTGATGCATTGAATAATGTCAGTCATCTGTCTAAACATCAGGAGGTTTTAAAAAGCAGGAAATGTTTTGAATCAGGACGATATTATACTAAAACTTATATGTATTGTGGCAGTCATGATGGTAAGTGACTTATACACATCACTCCATTATGCCTTATATAAAAAGTAAAAATGTACAGTTATTACAGAAAATTATCCATTTTACAGACGAGGAAACTTCGTTTCCAAAATCAGTCAAATGTTGATTGTAATCAACTGATTATATTTCCAAAACTCCAGGGTCCATATGCATATAAGTACTGCACTAAAATGATTCTCACTTGTAACCTAAATGAATTTTTCTTCTTTATTAAGGTATAATACATATATAGTAAAATGCATACATATTAAATGTACAACTTTATGAATATTTATGTATGTATACAGACTTATTACTACCTAGATCAAAATATAGAACATTACTCTATAAGTCTTCTTCATGCTTCTTCCTGTCAATATTTCCCAATCCCAGGGGAAAACTCTATTCTGACTTCCAGAACTGTTTATTAGTTTTACTTGTTCTTGAACTTCCTATAAACAGAACAACAGAGTAAGTAGTCTATTGCACATGACTTAACTTGTTTCATTTGCTCCACATGATCTCTGAGAGATTTATCCACATTCTGTGTATAGCAGTGGTTTATTATTTCATATTGCTAAGGAGAAACTTATATATTTGAACGATAAATATGAAAACTCTAGTCAAATTATTTTTATAATCATCCCAGTGGTGCAGACAGTAGAGCCTGGCTCTTTCCTATTAGGCAATGTGGTTGAGTTGAAGCAAAACTAAATAAGAAGGCCTGGATGTGTCAATCACTGAAAGTCTTTCTTATGTGCAAGTTCAAGGACATATCTTCTGATAAAAATCCAAAACCAAGACAGTGAAAGCACCCTGGAAAATACTCAAAAGGACAAAAGATTGGATGCTATGTCATTATAGAAATACAGTGCAGATTACCTGGACATCTGCGGAAAAGGGAAAAAACTCAAACACAACGTTGTACACCTACTGTCCATGAAGTTCATGGCAGTTCATAGAGTCTTTATTATAGACTTCAGGAAAAGAGGCTGCACAAATATTAGGTAAAATAGGCACAATTCCATAATAGCTTAACTTGACTGTTAGCAAGGCATCAAGTATATAATTCTGAGTCAGAAACTTCAAATGACCCCAGTGAGGAATAAAAGGAGATAATAAGTGATGACCTGTTGTCGCTATCCATGGAGCCCTTTGATTAACACAGATTTGGATTTATAAGTCAAATTCATGTTAACTGATTTAGTTCTGTGGCTAGAAAAATCATAAATATAATGTACATTGACTTCAGGAAGGTATCTGGCAAAATATGTTCTTGAAGATACAATAAAGAAATACGGACAGGCGTGGTGGCTCATGCCCGTAATCCCAGCACTTTGGGAGGCCAAGACAGGCAGATCACTTCAGGCTAGGAGTTTGAGACCAGCCTGGCCAACATAGTGAAACCCCATTTCTACTAAAAATACAAAAAATTAGTTGGGCCCAACTAATTACACACCTGTAATCTCAGCTACTTGTGAGGCTAAGTCATGAGAATCGCTTGAATCCAGGAGGCAGAGGTTACAGTGAGCTGAGATTGCACCAATGCACTCTAGCGTGGGTGACAGAGGGAGATTGTAGCTCAAAAAAAAAAAAAAATTAAAAAAAGAAAAGAAAAAGAAAGTATTCCTAACAGAAGACCTAGTCAATACATGAGTCTCTACCTAGGGGGGATATTGAGGCTGTATCTTTTATCTTATCCTACTCAACATTTTTACAATGGTATAGTAAAAGCATTCAAGTTGTGATGACCAAATGTATGCATGACATGAAACTGGGGAAAATTGTGTCTGTTAAATGACAGAATTGAGATCCAAAAAGTTTTACTGAGCTAAGTCAAACCTACAAACAAAAAATTTAGTAGTACTAAATTTAAAGTCTTTAATCTGGATTCAAAACACAACTGCACAAGTAAAAGATGGGGAAGAAAATCTTGCTGAATTTGGATTTAGCTGATTATAAGCTCAATTGTTAGTATTTTGTTGTGGATAGCAAAAAGAGCTGCCATATGTGTCTTGCTTGTTACAGTATGCCAGCCTAGATTCCCTGCATGGCTCTTCTGCTGGAAAAAGTATGAAAACAAACTAAACACCCTTAAGAGACATTAACACCAACTCCAGGTTTCACCCTGAAGATATCTGCTGAGTCTTGGCAACCATGAGCTTCCATTTGTATGATTTCAGATGTTGGGGTTGGACCAATGAGAGACAAAGTCTGAAGACTTTCCAGTGTGGGAATTCTCACTGGAGACACCTTATACAATTGGAACAGCAGCATAAGCTGAAACTGGAAATAAATTCTTCCAGAAAACAAAAAGGAAAATTGCCTGATGAATTGAGCACTAAGTGAAGGGGGAAAAAAATCTCCCATGAGATTTCATATCCACAACCTGGTCTGTATTTGAGTTCATGGCCTGCATTCCTACTACTTTTGTAGGGAGTTGGGGTGTGAATTTATTGGTCACTGGTTGGTTTCCCACCCCTACATCTGTGGAGAGCTACTTGAAGCAAACAAAAATCATCCTTGATATGAACCCAGATCTCAGACAATACTTAAAGTTCCATGAAAATGCAGAATATATAACATAACAAGTCAACATGAATAAGAAGAGCACAAATAGCAAACAACAACTTCAACTCATAATTATTTTAGATATAGGAATTATCTAAGAATGTCTAACACATTTCAGGAAATAAATAAAAGGATGATAATATGATTAAGGAAGAAGTAACTACTAAAAATGACCAAATCAATTTCAAAATAAAGCAAAAATAATATCTAGTAATTAAAAAGATGATAATTAAAATTAAAAACCAGTGGATGTTGTCATGCTCAGGGTCAGGTTCCAAGCCCAGCTGAGGGCTGAGGGGAGTGGGTAGATGAGGCAGGGAGCTAGAAGAACACTTGAGAAACAGCAGGTAGATGAAAAATGGCTTTATTCAGCAGCTCTCACACAGAGTCAGTGTTACTTTTATACATTACATAAACAATAGTGGCTGAGAGCTAGGTGGTGAGCTTTTCTATGTTATGCCTACATGGCTATGATTACATAAGACATGGGGTTGTGCACTTGCACCACAAACCTGCTAAGTCAACCAGGTTGTTTACCTCGGCCTATGCCTGCTGCCCTATACCTGTTTACCTCAGCCTATGCCTGCTGCCCTATGCCAGCTAGCCTAATCTGCTGATAAAACATCTGTAAGGAACATAGCTGCAGTGCAGATTAGACTGGCTGAAGGAAAAATTACTGACCTAGAAGATAGTTATGAAAAAGTGATTTAGAAGGCAGCACAGTGAGACAACAAGGTTGGAATCATGAGAAAGTTGTTGGGAGGCATGACAGAGTGGGAAAGTCTAATGAGAAAAGGAAAACAGAATGAATGGGAGGGAGGCAACGTAGCAATGAGCTGTACGTGCTTGAGAACTGATTACCTCAAACCTCAGATTTACAAAGCACAAGAAATACTGAGGAGGATACTTAGAAATTTACACCTGGAGACTTAGTGAAATGTCAGAACACCCAATACAACATGAAAATATTAAAAGCAACCAGTGGAAGAGATTACTTCAGAGGAATAACAATTACCATGACTTCCCAACAGCAACAGTGAATGTTAGACCATAGGATAAACTGTTGCCAATGTGCCAAGAAAAACAAGTGTCAACCTGGAACTGAAAACCCAGTGAATCCATCTTTTAATACAAAAGATTTCAAAAGGCCATTTTTCATCAAAACAAATGGAAAACATTTAACAACCTTCCCTAGAGGAATTCCTACAGAACCGACCCCAGTCAAAAGGAAAATAATCCCAAATGCAAAGTCAGAGATGCATGAAGGAGAGGTAAATTAAAAAAAAATACTGATAAATATGTGAGTGAATTTCAGTAAGCATTGATTGTAGTAAAAATGTCTAATTTGTGTGGTTTAGGAAGACATAATTAAATACTAGACAACAATGGCTGAAGCTAAAATGCTGAACATATTTTATCATTCAAGAGAATCATAAAGATTTTGATTAAACTATACATGTCAAAATTTCTGGAGTAACCAAGAGATTAGAAAAAAGAGCAAAGTATGTAATTTCAAGCTAGTTCAAAGGAGAAAAGAGGAAAAATTAAACCTGGCAAAAGTGAGACAAATATAGAGCAGTGAAAAATGGCTGCAGTAACTGCATCACCATAAATACATTTCAAGTAGGATTACTGAATGAAAAATGAAGTTTCATAATACACGCAATATGAGTTCATTTTTTCAGTATGATTCTTTTTTTTAAGAAGTCCAAAATATGTAAAATTAAACTATATCTTTAGAGGTGCTTGGTATGTAGTATGACTGTAAGAGAAGAATGAGAAAAGTAAATGAAAAATTCAGATCAGCCATTACATTTTAGGGGAAGAAAACGAAGGCATAAGAAAAGGGTATGAAGAGGGCTTCTAAGGTAGGGAAAGCTGCTTATTTTATTATTATTCTTTCTATCTTTGATAGGCATTATAAATATTTTAGCATATCTTCAATATATAATTAAAAGCATGCATGAGCGTACACACACACACACACACACACACACACACACACAAATATGCTGCTCTGTACTAGGTTAGATGATCCTGGAGCATCGGTAGTAACTTCACTTTAAGAAGACAAATGGGCATGAATCTGAAAAAAATCAGCATAGTGAGTTATCTCTTAATTAGTGTGTATAAGAAATAAATGGGCTGAGCACTGTGGCTCACGCCTGTAATCCCAGCACTTTGGGAGCCGAGGCAGGTGGATCATGAGGTCAGGAGTTCGAGACCAGCCTGACCAACATGGTGAAACCTCGTCTCTACTAAAAATACAAAAATTAGCTGGGCATGGTGGCACATGCCTGTAATCCCAGCTACTCAGGAAGCTGAGGCAGGAGAATTGCCTGAACCTGAGAGGCGGAGGTTACAGTGAGCTAAGATCGTGCCACTGCACTCCAGCCTGAGTGACAGAGTGAGACTTCGTCTAAATAAATAAATAAATAAATAATGAACAAACTGGAATAAAATAAATAAATTCTCATTTATTTGAGGTTGGAATAACATAGTATGGTGCTCTCTTCACAATGCTTTGCCTTTCTATTAATGAAAGGAGTTTCTCCCTACTTGTTGTTGGCTCATTGGCTGGCCATGGATTACCTGGTCTCTCACGCCTAAGAGGTGATTAGGAAAATTAAGCCTTATTGTGGAGGGAAGCAAGGGGCAAGGCATGGAGCTCAGGTGGTGAGAGGGTCAATCTGAACTTCAAACTATTTTCCCTCCATAGAAACTCAGAAATACCCAGCACCAATTCTGTCTCAGGAGATTGTTAACATGTGACTGCTTTTACATTTATCCAGATTGGTTGGTTTACTTTCAAATGTAATCTAGAATGAAGGTAAAATGTCTATAAAGATCAATACAAATGGAAAGTTGGGTTTGCTGCAAAATAGTTTTAAACAAAACACTTAAATTATTTAATAAGGTCTATGATGCTTGTTTAAGAACATACAAAAGCAGACAGCCGCCTTACAAGCTATAAATACTTTAAGAAACAAAATCAATCTGTTCTCTTCAGAAATGCCTTGATTTGTCTTAATCATGCTTAAATGGTGAAGCTCCTAGTTCAACCTATACATAAATTATGATTGTATAAAGGTGATTGGATGGCACTTCATGTCATTACCAGTGATAAGAGGACTATCAATATCTTCAGAACTCAACACCACAGCAGACAGTAAAAGAGCTTAAAGATTTACTCAGCTTCAATGAAAACTCAATGTTTTTATACATGTAAGGTGTTTAGAATTGTGCTTTGCACACTTGCCAAATGTTAGCTATTGCAATTTTTATTTTCATGAAGTAGGAAATTCTTTTGGTTAATATATATGTGTATATATATATGTGTGTGTAAATACATATATAGTTTACATATTTACATTTACATATATACATATATATTAACAAAAGGTATGAAAAACAAAAAAAGCTATTTCAAAGCAATTATACCCAGGAAAAAAAAAGAAAATATGTCTGTTATATCACTATAAACAAGGGGAAATTATGTATTTGGCAAATTGGAATGGGGTATTTTTAAGAAGAGAAAGACTTATAAAACTTCAATCACAAATAGCAAAACATTTATGACACATTTTTATAAGGAAATTAAATCAAACAACACAAAATATCAGGCCAAAAATACTATGTTTATTTCCACATAAAATAATATGAAATGCAAAGAATCAAAGTAACATGCTGAAGCCTTTCTCCTTGACCATCAAAACTACTTTCTGCACATGAGAAATGATACAAAACTGCACATAGTTTGTGTTAGTACTTAACCTCTCAACGAGATTGCAACTATGTCCACACAGGGCACCTTTCTCTATTGTTTTACCAAAATATAAATAATTAGGGGAAAAGGGAAATTCATACTGAAATAATCACAAAAACTAGCATTCGCAGGTAAATGTCACTTGAAAAAAACAATTTGCCAGGAATTTTATGTGCATAATGCAGCAATCCTGTGAGACAGGTATTATATTACCATAATCATGATTGCTATTTTGAGATGAGGAAATTGATGCTTAGAGGGATTAAGTGACTTGTCAGAAATTATCCTGTAAGTGGTAGAGTCTGAGCCACCTACCCACCATGTCTTACAGCTTCAAAGTCAAATCTGTTTATTATTTAACAGTTCTATGTGTCTGCCCCCAAAACTGCAGACTAGATCTTTTAATAGAAATGTCATTAATATGCATACATAATATTCTTGGCCCTATGAAAGATTCTGGATAATTAGAGATAACATGGAGGCCTCAACTTTCAGATTCTTTTTCTCAAGACTGGGGAAAGCCAAGGAGCTATATTTTAATTAATTCTCCTAGCATAGTCAAATAAGTATCTATTTAAATTTAGATTAATTAAACTAAATAAAATTAAATTTTAGTTCCTCAGTTGCACTGGCCACTTTTCAAATACTCATTAGCCACATCTGTCAAGTGGCCACTGATTTGGATGGCACAGATATGAAGCATTTCTGTCATCACAGAAAATTTTATTAGATAGCACTGCTCTAGAGACTTACCACTCAAAGTGTGCTCTCAGCACCAATTCTATCACCTAGGAGCTAGTTAGCAACGAAGACTCTCCAGCCCCAACCTATAGAATCAGAACGGTATTAAGAGTTCCCAGTGATTCCTATGTACTTGAACATCTTAAATAGGGTCCTTTAGAAAAAAGCTCCAAGGGCTTTCTTCAAACAGTCACAACCAAGTAAAATATGTGAATATGTGGGCGGGTGGGTGAGTGAGGGAAACAGTGAGGAACTTTTAGAAAAAACACAGAGGACTTTACATTCAAAATAAACACTAAGAAATCAGTAATAAACTTCATGGTCATCCTACATGGTTGGCCATATCCCAGGCATCACACAGATACTTTGCATATATTAAAAATTCTTTTGGACAGAAATTTTTGAACAGTAGTTAATGTGGATGATGCATTCACCTTGTGTTGCGATAAAAGCTTGAGAAGAGGGAGTATTTCTACCGAACCTTGAATAGGCATCCTAATTTACAAGAAGAATTCACAAAGCTCTGAGTGGGACGTACTTAAGCTATGCTCTTGAATGTCAGCAGGCTTGTGGTCATGTCTCTAAAAATGACATTCTAAGCCAGGTATAAGTGGATGGCTTCCCAGCTCTTAGATGAATGCCAGGAAGGTAGTTTTAGAGTCCCTTTAGAGTGATACTGGATGATGTCAATATGAAACTGCAGCCATGAAGCCTAGAAAAATGTTATGAATTACTAAGAAGGATTCAAGAAAGTTCCAGAATACAGAACTCACTCAGCTGATACTTCTATCACCACTTGATTCTTATCTAGAGTTTAGTAGAATCATTTTTGAATTAACAAATAAAAACAAGTTCTTAAATCTGCCCATAAGTCTTCTATCCACAGAGGCCAAACTGGTTCAGATAGACAAAACATTAGTTCATAATTTCTGAGCTAAAAACTGCCACTGAAGCTGGCATAATAGGAGCACATATTCAGTGTTCACATATTGATATTCATAATTTTGGGGAAGGATATTATACAGTAACTTAATGACACCTGTCCCACTAATTGTAGGAAATCCTATCATTGAAAATACTCTGGCTTATCACTCCAGGTGATTTCTAGAAACCCCGATGGTTGTCCCATGCAAAGGGTTGATTTGTCAAATGACCTTGGATACAACAGGCAAGGGAAGAATGTTGTGGCCTCCGTGGCTGGTCACCACATCCAATGGTTTCAATGACCTGAGGTCAGTTAAAGTTTGTAACAATCCCTTTAGATAATTTACATGATCAAGGTTTTCAACAAACAGTCACAATAAAAGCGTTAAACAACATGACATGCTTCTTATACATCAGGCACATTTAATTATCACTGTTTACTAATATTTTAAACACTTTATGTGGGCATTCTTCAGTAGACTATCTCCAAACCAAGACCGTATGAAAAATTCAGGTGACTATTACCTGGTAACACCAATAAAAGCCCCAGCAATATATTGCAAACTAGGGGTTCAAGCATCAGGTTATAAATGATCTAAATGTAAAGTAATTATGCATTCAACATCAATAAACTATTATTTAAGGACTTGCCAGGATCTATATTAATCCATGTCCAAAGAACAGGATTGAAAAAACATGCTTCCCATGCAGATGCACATTCAGACTCAATACAATTACTATGCAAATGTCTAACGACAAAATTAACTTGCTTAGCCAAAACTTTCCCTCAGAGATGAGTAGACAGATTTCTGTGAATCTAGCTGCATAAGTGTTTTTTGGTTCATGTTATAACCCATTGTTTTTCTACATAAATGGATATAAATAAATACCACCATCATTTCCTCCCCCACAAACCAATCAGATTCTTCAGAAACTTTGCTAAAACCCAGCTTTTAAATTGTCTAATGGCATCAGTATCACCCCATGCCTTTATGGAAAAGTGTGACAAGCAATTCACATTTTATTCTTCATTGGCTTTTAATTCTATTGAAATAGGATTTGAACACTACAAAGTGTAGACACCATGTTATTAGAATATTTTATGGAGTGTCAAGCTCTGTACAAACATTCATTCATCTGCATGATTTCCTTTCTGGAGTAGGTGGTATGTTATTATTACTGTTGCTAAGTGGGATAAATTAGCTTGGAAGGTCAGTTTCTTTACTTTAAAGGAAAAACTTACATAAGAGTCCAGAATGACAACGTCAAATGTCTGTCATCCGAGGCAGGTAATGTAAATAAGGTAAGCAGGCCAAATTGAATATGTGATAAAAATGGATTGTGAAAAATGAGGGAATATATGCCCCTAATTCTCTGTTTCATCTAAAGATGGTGGTGTAGCATAGTGGTTAAGAGTGAAGGCTTGAGAAATTTCTTGTTGGAAAGAAATATGCTTTCTCTTGAAGTCAGCACATTTAGACCTATGGAGAAGCTTCCTTTCTAACCATTAAGAAAGGGAAACATAATTTGTTGAAAGATAAAGAATCTAGGACATTAGAATTTTATCATAAAGATGGATGAAGAGGGAATGATCATTTACTGAAATGAAATATTCATGTACTCATTCAAAAAATATTGATTGATCATGAGAGATGGAATATACAAATGGACAATGGCCAGACAACATATGACAACAGAACTCTGAGAACAATCTCTGCAGTAACCAGCTGGAAGCTAGACCACAACACCTATAGCAATTGGCCCCTGATATGGTCAATGACTGCCAGCTTCCCTTTCCTTGGCTCCCTCCTTTCAACTCAGGATCAATCAGAGGAAGCCAAATTTGCTTCTCAAACCAACCACATCAGATGTTCACATCTAGTTAGCTCAACTCCAGCTTCCTCATGCAATCGATAGTGACTGACTCCCGTGCAAACTCTAAATAAATTATCTGTTTGTTCTCATTTTTGTGGTCTTCATTTATTTTCACAAGCACATATTTTAAAATAACTTTATAAAGTGATTTGGTAAGAGGACAGAGAGGGAGATTCCAGAGAGGGTAAAAGGCAACTAGAGTTGTGCAGGAGACAGAACGCCAGGAGTAACACAGGTGGCTGAGGATGCCTGGAAGACAGGGTGGGGTGTGTGTGTGTGTGTGTGTGTGTGTGTGTGCATGTGCACACGCACATTAGGGGCATAAATAGGAAATGCCTTTGAATAAAGAGAGCAGGAATATTATGCATGGAATTACATGACAAACTTGCAAGTCTCTATCCTAATGGAAAATAATAATAAAAAAAAATAATAAAAATAAATAGTTTACTCGAAGACAAGGAAATAACTGAGAGTCACTCTAGGTTTCTGGGTGGCATTGTTTATGGATAACAGGTTAGGAAGTAAACAATAACAGTGAATAACTTGTAAGCGGTGGAGGTGGGGCAGGAGGCCAAGATGACCCCTGCAACACTCATGTTGCTCCCACCTAGATGTGCTATGTCCCAGGTAGAGAGGGGACAGTGCTTCACACTTGAAATTGCTTCAAGCTAAGTGTAAGACACTTACAAAAAATAGGTTGCCTCATTAGGAGGCCCTTTTGCAGGTGGCATATAAAAATATGTTTTTGTATTTTTATACAAAAACAGTTGGTTAAAAAATATAACCACCTCTAGAGAATTTCATATAAGATGATTTTGGATAAAATGTGACTGACATGAAGAAATTTGCAATAGACTGACTGTTTACGTCCTGATCCAAAATTCATATGTTGAAATCCTAACCCCCAAGATGGTGATGTTAGGACATGGAGCCTTTGGGAAGTCACATGGTCCTGAGGGTGCTGCCCTCCCTCCTGAATGGCATTAGTGCCCTTATAAAAGAGGCACCAGAGGGCTCCCTGGCCACTTCTTCCATGTGAGGTTACAGTGAGAAGGCTATCTGTGAGGTAGCAGGCTCTCCCCAGACACCAAATCTGCCAGCAACTTGATTTTGGACTTCTCAGCCTCTAGAACTACGAGAAATTAATTTCTGATCTTAAAAAACTACCTAATTTATGGTGTTTTGTTAAAGCAGCCCAGAAAAAGTGAAGGTAAAAGGATTTTTTCCTCTTTTATACCTGCTAAATCTATACTGTATACATATTATTTTTACATTAAAATTTTTCTCCTAAAACCGCTGTATATTAAAATCAGAAAATACACCCTTTAAAAGACCAACCTACTTCTTTACTGCTACTCTGCAATGTGTAAAGACCAAAAAAAAAAAATTCCCCCAAAACTAGTGCCACTAAACAAACAATTATTTCACTTCTCAATGAAAAACAAAATATTAACCCCAAACCTTTCACTCACAATTCACAGCAAAGATAGGAATCTACTCAACGCTGCTGGGTACAAGCACATTCACCATTTTTTTTGCTCATGCCTGTATCATCTCTCTTGTAACAAACTTTTGGAGGGTAGATCATTCTTCAAGACACTATATAAAGACAAATACTAAAGGATTTTTCTTGGTGTCTTGTGCTAAAATAGTAGTATGGTGAGACATACAGCAAAATCTTATTATTTAAAAAATGATCACTATGATAGCATGCTAAGTTATATGAGATCATTCATAATATGTTCCCCTAGGCTAATTTGAAACCAAATCTTTGATTCTCTCTGTATCAAGCATCCAGGCAAGATCAGTCATTGATTAAATCAGAACACGTATTCCTATAATTTACTGCATGGTTTTGATTATGATGCAAAAGCTTTGATTTTGCTGTACACATCATTTTGATTACTGCCCCTGCCTGATTACCATCCTTGAACACAGATGGGAATTAATACTCAGCCCAAAGAGGAGCCTATGGAGGAAATAGGAAATCTGTGTAAGCATCCATGTGTGTGATGGTGGGGAGTGAGTGGCTACAAAATGACAAAGTTGGTCACAGCCATGTTCTCCACACATTCTCCTAACCACGGGCTCACATACAGTCTCAGAACTAAGAATAACAAGTCTCAGAAAATCCCAACCAAAGTCTACTAAGAGGTGGGTGCAGCAGACTTAGAAGAGAAAGAATATTTATAATAATAATGGCTACCATGTGGTAGGCAAGATACTAGTTGTTATATTTGACTAGTACTCTCTTTTATTTTATTTTGAGACAGAGTTTCACTCTTGTTGCCCAGGTTAGAGTACAATGGTGTGATCTTAGCTCATCACAACCTCTGCCTCCTGGATTCAAGCGATTCTCCTGCCTTGGCCTCCTGAGTAGCTGGAATTACAGGCATGTGCCACCACACCGCTAATTTTGCATTTTTAGTAGAGAAGGGTTTCTTCATGTTGGTCAGGCTGGTCTTGAACTCCCGACCTCAGGTGATCCACCCTCCTTGGCCTCCCAAAGTGCTGGGATTACAGGCGTGAGCCACCATACCCGGTCAACTAGTACTCATTTTAACAAAGTTCTATCAAGAATAATCATATTCTTCCCCAGGTTTCACTCATTCATTCATTCATCCTTATATTCAAGAAATATGGATCACCTGTTATATACCAGACCATGTTCAAGACATGTGAACTAAAAAGCAGTGAACAAAACAGACAAAAATGCATGAAGTATACATTTTAGAAGAAAATAAACAAAATTGGTAAGTAAAATACACAATATGTTAGATGGGGATAAATGCTATAGAGAAAAGAAAGGCATGACAGGGAAATAGAGAGACAATGCAATTTTTAAAAGGCTGCCCAGGGAAGGTCTGAACCAGAAGGTGACATTTAGTAAAGATATGCAGGAGAGGAGTGAGCCACACTGGTGTCTGTAGAATAGCATTATAGATGTAAGAACTGCAGTCTCCACAAAAACACCATCACTCACTCAGATGCTCAATCAATAACTGGTGAGTCATCCTGACTTGTTTCTTCCCATTTCACATCCAATCCATCACCAAATTCTGTCAGCTCCATCTCCAAAATTTATCCCAACCACTTCTCACCAACTCCACTGGGGGCTCATGTCTTCTACCTAATGCTCTCAAGACCATGTTCTCTGGCCCAGAGTCAATTCCCCACATAGCAGCCAGTTTGATCTTTTAAAAACACATATCATATCATTTTACTCCTTGAAGCACATGCTCCAAAGACATCCAACGCCCTTGGCATCAAATCCTGACTCCTCATCTTGGCAAAGGTGCCCTGGATCCTGGCTACTTCTCCAAGGCATTTGCCAGCACCGCCCCTCATCACTGACTCTGGGGCAGTCTCATGCCTGGGTCATTTCAGCCTCAAAGCCCGTATTCGTGAGCTTGGGCTGCCATAACAAAACACCACAGACTGGGTAGCTTAAACAACAGGAATGTTTTTCCTCACAATTCTGGAGGCTAGAAGACCAAGGTCAACGTGCCTTCAGTGGTGGTTACTGGCAAGGCCTCCCCTCCCTTCCTGACATGTAGATGGCCACCTTCCCCTGTCTCCTCACATGGCCTTTCCTCTGTGTATGCACAGAGCAAGTGAGCTCTGGTGACTTCCTCTTCTTAAAAAAGCATCAGTCCATGGGATCAGGGCCCACCCTTATGACCTCATCTAACCTTAATTGCATCTTTAGAGGTCTTATTTCCAAATACAGTCAAACTAGGGGTGAGGGCTTCAGCACATGCCTTTTAGAGGGATACAATTACATGCCCAGGCCTAGAATAGTTGCCTATATATATCAAGTGTTCAGTCCACATTCGTTGAATGAAAATTCTCACAGCAATTCTACCAAGTAGGTACTATTAGCCTCATCATAGGAAACCAAGACTATCGAGGCCCACAGAAGCTAAATAACTTGACTTGTCTTACTCAGTCAGACTCAGGATTTAAATCCAAGTCTGTTTACCTCCAAAGTGAATACATGGTCCATCTATTATCATCTCTGTTCTTCACAACAGCTCCATGAGGTGGCTGCAGGAGCTACTGTTATTGCTCACCTTCCATTAGAACCCATGGGACACTGTGGTGACATGATGAGAACTCTGAGACCCATGGCTGAGGGCTTCCTGCCTAAGTAGTGCAGTGAAAGAGTAGTTTTTGGAATGAGCATGTTAGGAAGGATGCAAAACCAGAAACAAAATTACAGTTCCAAAGTTGAGTTATCACATTCACAAAGAAGATAAGGAGAAGAAAACATGATGCAAATTCAGGTAAGGTTCAAAGAGGGCTGATTTGTACCTAGGTTTAAAATAAATAGAGGAGAAATTCTCATAGCTGGAATTCTGGCACCCATGTCAGCTGGTGCACTCAGGGACATTCAACCAGGCAAGCAAACATGGCATTGTTGACAAGGAATCCTTATTACGCCAATGTATGTTCCATCTTGGACACTACTCACAAGACCTCCCTAAGTCCTACAGTTATTTACTCGCAGTGTTCCTACCAGAATATCTTTTCCCCAATGTATTCATCTGGTAAAGTCCTATTCATCCTTCAAAATCCCAAATCAATTATCATTTCTTCTCTTTGGCTTTTTCTGTACTCATCTCTTTGGACAGAATCAAATGCTTCTTTTGCAGGGATCACTGAGCTCTATTAATAGAATCTTTCTGTACAGCCTGGCTCAATTCTAGCACACAAATCATTATTTGTTTTAGCTCACTCTCTCTTCTATGATGTTCTTCAAAGACAGCACCTACATGTTATTCATCTTTCATCTCCAGCACACAAGCATATGCCTAGCACTTTGGAGAAACACAATAAATGTTTGAAAATTGAACTACAATTTTCAGAGGAGGACCTTGATGCCTGCTCAAGCCAATTAACTAATAGCAGAACTGAGATAAGTTTTATTCTCAAAACCCAAGTGCTTTTCCAGTAGACCATGTTGCATCTACTTGAATGATTTTACCATATATTCTCACATGGCTAAAAAATTCCTGGGAGTTCCCTCATCACCTTTCTTTTAAACTTTTGGTTTTAGCAAAAAGGCTAAGAGGCTGAGTAAAAATTAAAATAGAAAAACAAGTTAAAAGGAATAATCTCTTCCTACAAGAAAATGTTTATTTCTTAGCAGACGCATTGGAACAGAGAATTAAAAATGAAAATAGAATGATGCTTTGCAAATTGAGGCTCATTGGAGCTACAGTTGTTTTTTAAATATTAGAAATTTTAAAAACTTTCAGAATCAACATTGTTCCAAAATTTCCTAGTAAATCACTTAGCTGTTTTTAATTTTAAAAATAGGAAAAAACCCCAGGACTGGGTTATAGACAACTGTGTGATAAATATCAAAACTAAAATAATTTCCTCAAAGATCTATACTATAAGTTTTATTTTTAGATGAGTGAAAGAAAGAAGGAAACAAGAAATAAGGAAGAATAAAAGAAGAGAAGGAAGAAAGAAAGAAAAAGAGGGAGAGAGGGAGGAAAGACAGACGATAGATAAGAAAGTGAGCAAAGGAAGGAAGGAAAAAAGGAAGGAAAGGAGAAAGGAAAATAGAGGCAAATGAAAAGAAGGGAAAGAGAGTCCTAGGAGGGGAAGGAAAGGGAGAAAATGAAGGGATGAAGTAGGGAAATTGCTCATAAGAAGCCTAAAATGCTTATTTAAAGAAGGCAATGTGGGCCAGGTGCAGTGGCTCTCACCTGTAATCCCAGCATTTTGGGAGGCCAAGGTGGATCGATTACTTGTGGCCAAGTGTTTGAGACCAGCCTGTCCAACATGGTGAAATCCAATTCCTACTAAATAATACAAAAGCTAGCCAGGCATGGTGGTGTACACCTGTAATCCCAGCTACTCGGGAGGCTGAGGCAGGAGAATTGCTTGAACCCAGGAGGCAAAGGTTTCAGTGAGCCAAGATTGCACCACTGCACTCCAGCCTGGGTGACAGAGGGAGATTCTGTTTCAAAATAAATAAATAAACAAAAATAAAAAATAAAGAAGGCAGTCTGAAAAGGATCCACAGAATGAGTAAAAAATAAATCTACTTACAATTTTTATCTAAATGTAAATTGTCATTTTTTTTTCCCTTTGACCTAACACGTTTGTGTTTCTTACTGCAAGGACAGAGTAAATTTTTAATGGGAAAATAACTATGTGACATGAACATATATAGGCATAGCTGAATATGGAATTGATGAATCAATACTGTGTGGCTGAAAAATGAAAAATGTCTTATAACCCATGAAAAACAAGTGTACAATTTCTATATTATTGTAAAGATTTAGGAGTCATCCCACTACTGTTATAGTTCTTGAACATGGACAGCTGTTAGAATCTTGTCTTATTTTGCCAATTGGTGCATATTTTTCACTGGCACAGTATATAAATTTGCCAATGTTTTCATCAGGTACAAGCTAGTATTTACAGCTTAACAGTAAATTGATGAAATCTGTGTAGAATTGTACTATTTGGTGTCTGTTCTAACTCTACAGTACTTTCACAAAAATTTTGTTAATTGTCCAGGGTAACATTAGCTTCTAGGAATCAGTTCTTCTTAGCCTGATCTTATTGAGTTTGTCATACATAATGAATGGAGGATGGTAGAACCAGCCAAATAAAATCTACAAAGTATAGAATCACTGATAGATATCCCAGTAAGAATGGAGTTCTTAAGAAGAGATCATGCTTTCATTACAAGGTTATAGAAAAATATATTACACATTCCAGTCCTCTGCTTAAAGCACTGAGCAAAGTTACCTGGATGTTTGAGGAGCAGAGATTGAAAATATCAGAGACAAGAAGAAAACAGCAGTACAATGGTAGAAATCTCATGTGAGAATTATGGGTAAGTCTACATTCCAGCACTGCTCTGTTTATATAAGCAAAATAGTACCTAAGAATCATCCAACTGATGGATGTCTCTACCTATTCACTAATTTCAGAGACTGACAAAAAAAAAATGAAAGAAAAATTTATGTGATGGCTTTCTTCAATCATTCAATAAAACCTTCCCTATATCAATGTAGTTGTTATATTCCATTCAAATTAAATACCAGGTATTGAAATAGATGAAAAGAGACTTGGTGTGAAATTTTTCAAAAGAAATGAGAATTTAATCATTTCACCTACAATCCGAGACTCAAATAGACCACAAAGGAAATTAATAGCAGAGCACTTCCAGGAGTGGGCTGGGAGGAAGCCTAGGAAAAATAATATTGGAATAGTCATGCTAAATCATTAGGCTTTCTGAAGACTTCAAAGGGGTCATGCTAATGTGTGGTAGAGATTCCTTTTATTTTATTGAATAATTGAATTCCAAAGAACAAATTTCAATATATTACCATTAGCTTTTATTATACAGAGCTTTAATGACATAGAAATATTCCCCAATAAACCTAGGTTTTGTGACCATCAATCCCATGGTATGATGGATGTTATAGTTCATTAGCAAGACTATGCCTGTAACTACTATAGCAGTAACATGTGTATTCTTCAAAAATATCTTACTTTGACTCCTCCCCAAAACAGCACTTTGGTCAAGTATTTGAGGGCAGGAAGTTTATTTGGGAGGTGATCCTAGGATACAGCAATGAGGAGTAGAGACAGTGAGATAGGGAAGGAAGATGTATTAGAAGAAGGCAGGAATGAGTTTCTTACCACTGTGTATGGAGTAGGGGGGGCTCACTCCTAAGAAAACTATTGTAGTATGTGCCCCAGAAGTGTCCTCCTTGGGGACAATGAGGCTGGGAATTTACCCAGAAACCATCCCCATCATTCCACCAATTGAGGGCCATCCTTAGGTAGAGTATATTATCCTCTCTTCATTGTACCTGCCTGCTGAAGAGTCTTCCAGTTTCTCTTTCCTCTCCAACTCTCCCACATGCACTTGAAGGAAGTGGGGCACTAGCAATAGGCAATTAACTGTCTATATCACTTGAGCTGAAATCCAGAGTGCCAAAGAAATGTGGTGTGATGAATCACCAGCGTCTGCTATAGAGAAGCAGGATGCGATGGTAGCCGAAAGAATGTTTGTTTAGTGTCAACTTGATGACATTGCTTCAGAATATCTACAATCCTCAGTTTCCTCCTCCATAAGACATTGACAATAATAGAATCCACAATGCATATAAAATGTTGTATATAAGACCTGGTATGTAACAAGCATTCAATAATTATAAACTGTTTTTATTTTCTTATCCCTAAACATGTATTTTACTATGATCAGTGCTCATCAATACCAAGAAATACATTCAATTTCTGTTAGTTGGAAGCTGCATTTAAGAGCAAATGATTTCCCTTCTCACTTTAGTTGGCATTTGAAATAGCCAGTGGATGAGATATGAAGTGCCACATTCACCAGTAGTTTGTTACCATGGAATCATAAAATCTCAGGACCAGAAGAGACCTCCAAGTTCATCCTATTCAATAGCATGTGCATTGCCTTTCAGCAGATGTAATTTCCTTTCTTACCTCGAAGCCAACTATGTGACCTTAAACAATTGAGGCTGGTTTGTGTAGGATGCACTTCTTTACTTTTTGTCATCACCACTCATACAAACGGCTAACATCCAGACAGGGAAGAAAAGTACAGTTTGAAAAGTTAAAATGTCCCTGTAAAAAAAGTATTCAGTAGAAAAGACTCTCCTTTTTCAAAAATGAATTATCCCTGAGATATCACATTGACATTCTCTCCAAGTTTTCTCAGAAAGAATAGACATTGCCATTTCTGTCCCAATAGGAACCCTGGTGTTGGAAAAACTTTTATAAGAAAGAATTTTCACAATCTTGGGCACACAATTTGTCTTCACTGGTGTCCTAACACAGCAATTATTCTGCCAGCTCAGGCTTCTTCCGCTGCCTTCTAAACATAACACATCTACAGATTTCGTTAGAAGTATATCAGCAACTTTGCCATACAGAGGCTCTGTTCCCACCAAAAACATGGAATGTGCTGAGTATCTTTGAAAAGCTATAATTATCAACTGCTAGTGGTAGAAACAGAAAAAGGCACAGGACTGATGTGTGTTTCAGGTTTCTAGGGCCTGCTCAATTAAAGTGAGGATACCTAGCAGGAAGGGCCAGAAGAAAAACACAAACACTGTGAAGTTTCTTTTCCTGCTGAACACATTTTTCATTCTGTTCAAGAAAAGTCAGGTACACCTTTGCAAAGGGATTTGTTCCAGTTAGCGCCTACTCAACAAACAGTTTCTTGAAGAAATCTGCAAGGCTGGTGACACAGAAGACTATTGTATGACACCCAATGAACCTCTGGCAGGCAAAGCATCTGAACTGGAAAATATATATAGGATTGTTAATAGAAAGTTTGGACATTGTGTCTTAGGACCTTTGCCAAAGGCCTGATTTGAAAAAGGACAACATGAATGCAAACAAAGGTCGTAGCCATTTTCCTGATATTCTGTCCAACACATACATAGATTCTGAAATCGTAGAGTGCAAAGGGAAATTAAAGGTCATGTTGTTACCTTTTCCCCTGTCCTTCCCCTCCCCTACTCCAACCCTTATTGCGGGAGTTCCTGCTAAAATCATATTCCACATACTAATTAACCAGTCTTTCTTGACAAACGGCTCAAAAGGACATTGCTTATCAGCCTGTTTACTTGTTGGCCAACTCTAGAAGTTAGAAAGGTATTTCTGCTATTGGGCCAAATTATATTCCTCTGTATCTTTCACTAAGAGCCTCATTCTGCCATCCTAGAACAATTCTCTCTCCTCTTGGACAATCTTTCACATTTTGAAGATTTCTCAGTATGTTTAAAGTCCACACGCTAAATTTCTCAGTATGTTTAAAGTCCACACGCTAAATTTTTCCCAATTCCCTAGACTGTTACATCATGTGGCTTCCAGACCCAGTACACACTGGTAATTATCAGCAGTATTCTAAGTATTGTCTGGAGAGTTTTTGGAATGTCAGGCATCACTTCATGTACATTTCCTTAATGAGTCTTTCCATGATCTTAGGACTTCCATTTCAGAGATGAGGAGCAAAAGATATGCTGCTTGCCCAAATTTCACAGCTAGCATGGGTGGAAGATGTGAGTAAAACCCAGGCCCCTAAATCCAGCTCTAAACACCCTGAGCTTAAAACCAGTTGTCACACAGCTCTCTTGGTTGTTTACCTGTTCATCACAGTGCCCCTAAATGGCAGCATGTCTCCATATGTGGTCTTACTGGCACAGGGTATAGTTGGCCTTTGACTTCTTTTAATGATGTTCAAATGTCATTAATATTTCTAAACAGCCAAATCACTATGTTGCAAAGCAAATCATTCAGTATATGTATCTTTATACACACATACTTATAACTGTGTGCAATTTCAGAATTTCTATTTTACATATCTAGGATTACAGATCACTGAGACCTCTTTGAACCCGGATGATATTATTCAATAAATTAATTATATTTCCAAATTGTGCATCAAGTAAAACTAGAAAATGACATCTTCCATGATAGCTTCAAAGAATTCCTTAATAAGAACAACTTATCAGAAAGAAAGAAAAAAAGTAAGCCATCATAAGCACCTATTTATTGATGATATCTGTACAAACAGCTACTAATCTGAGGAGTAGACTAAACGGTGTACTTCTTCTCATTTCTAATACTCAGCTTTCTTTTTCCTATGTGTTCCTAATGAGGAAATTAAAAATCAGGTATTGATCTCAGCAAATAAACAAATTCAAATCAGATCAATTAAGTGAAGAGCCTTTAATGAGGGAAAAACTCTGAAGTGTAAGCAGGTTGGGAGAACCAACAAAAGTTTGTACACCCAGGAAACAGCCACTGTGGGGAGCTATTACGGGAACTCCCCATAATACGGGGAGCCATTGTCGGGAGCTGCTTTTTATTGGAAGACTTGGGGATAAGGGTGGAAGAAGGGGTTGTGATAGAAATAGAATTATTGTAACTGGTAAGACCTGGAACCATGAAAGAGAGGTTGCCTGTTGGGAGCTGTAGTTAGGGAGATATTCAGCCACTGCCAGAAATGTGATGCGGAAACAGAAGGGAATAGGGAATAACTAATTCATGTCTGCCTTCTCCTGCCCTCCAATAGTGTGACAGTAACTCCCACTGGTGAAACTCAAGCTGAAGTCAGTTGGTCAGGGAGGCTGAATCATGCAGCTTTCTGGGGCAAGGAGCAGGAAAAAAAAACCATGGAAACTTGAAAGATAGGGAATGGAGTGAAGTTGGGGCAGCCAACAGAAAACTAAGCCTAATGGTCAATAGGTTTCCCTGCTCATTTCTTTTCTACACTGGTAAAAGTTATTTTTAACTTGATATTGAATAGCATACTCTTCTATTATCTCATAAAAAGCAGGGCCTCATCCTAAAGCATAGATGGTCTTCCACACCAGCCAATAATTTTACATTTGAGAAAAACAGAGCCCAAGGTTAGGACCCATAGTCAACTGCCAGTTGCACTAAAACTTACAAGATAATTTTTAAATCAAAACATTAAATGCAATTTTTCTACTTTCCCAAAATCTGGGCTTTGTGTAGTCTTTCCAAGTTGTGCTACTGTCCAAGGGAATAACAAAGACTTGGTAGCCATTTCACCATTTTTAGGACTTTCCCAGCATGCTTGTTTTTCATATTTGATTGTTTTACTAGTTTCCATGTCATGCCATGGTACTTTAATCTCCTGTGTTTTATTAATAAAATAAAAAAGATTTGAATAGATAATATTATAAATCTTGATAACTCAAGAAAGATCCATCTGAATTACCTTCAAGAGATGGTAATATTGGTCTGGGGGTTTCACTAACCTTTTGTTAGAGATATTCATTGGACTGAGCTTTAAATTTTTTAAAAAAGGAACCTTATCAAAAACCTAATGTTTGTTTTGCTTCGGTATGTCCCCTCTAAAATTCAGAGGCTGAAACTTAATGGCCAATGTGATAGCATCAAGAGGTAGAACCTTTAAGAGATGATTAGGTTATGAGGGCTCCTCTCTCAAAGATGAGATTAAGGCCTTTATAAAAGAGGCTTCACACAGGGTTTAAGCCTACATCCCACCAAGTGAGGACACACTGTTCCCTCCTCCAGACGAACCACCTTAGAAGCAGAGAGACACCCTCACCAGACAACCAAATCTGCCAGCCCCTTGGACTTCTCCATATTCAGAGCTGTGAGAAAATAAATTCCTGTTCTTTAGAAATGATCATCTCATGTATTCTGCTATATGAGTACAAACAGACTAAGATAACCAAGAAGTAAAAAGTAAGTATTTAAAACATTTTTTCTAGAAAATTCTCAAAATAAAAATAAGGAAAAAACTACAGAATCATTGAGCCATGTCCTGAAAACACACACACACATTAACAAATGGAATATATTCAATTATTTTATTTCTACAAATATTCTAGATTCAATCATATTCAGTGTGTCTTCTGCATGTGTGTGTTTTAAATTTGAAGTCAGAACTAGAACAAAGTATATTTCCTGAAAATAGATTCCTGGTTTTCTATATTTATCTTGATACAATGCTTCTTTAAACTAACTATGTAACAGTTATACGATAAGGTGCTTTATTGCTGCTGCTTAGCTAATCCTCCTGCATTGATATTTAAAGGCATTTAAAATTTTTTTCACACACAAAGAGTTTCATGATCATCCTTCTCGAAGACAATCTCAGGAGAATGCTATCCTCTCCCCCTCCTCTATCTGCCTATAGGAATTTTTCTGTTAATAATACCTGAGAGATCTTCTGTTGTGGTTGCTCATTGCTTATGTTTCATACCTGCGTGGTTAATTAGTAGGTAGACAGTGTTTCTTTCAGTCCCTAGTGTTTATGCAAAACTATCTGTATTTAGATAAACTTTAAGTCACTTAGCAAACCTCCATAATAAAGAGTATTTATTATTTCTTATTGATATAAATTGGAATTACAATGACCAAATGCCCTACTTTGTGATCAGATTACCTTTGCAACTAGTAAATTGCAAGGTGTCAAAGTTCTTGACTGCAAAATGCACTCAAAGCAATTTTCTCTTGCAGCAAATAACTCTACCTTTCGAAAATTCATATCAAATTCAGGAAATCTTTGGCTGATGATCTATCTGGTATTAAGCTCTTCTGTGAGTATCCTATTATGGTCTATAAATATAAAAATTGATATTATCACATAGATTTCAACTATAAATTCTGTAGAGCTAACCATAGATGCTTAATGCCAATGCATAAATGATGTTACTACTTTACTTGGATTATTACTGGTTAGAAACAATGATTTAACTCTGATTGTAGACACCAATAACAATTGGAACATTATCGAGAAATGTTGCTACTCATTTTCAGGTATACACTGGATTTCTTGTAATGCTACCTTTTTCAAAAGAACACTGCATTGAATGACAAGAGTAAAGTTTCTTGAATTTTTTCCACCTTAAGTCCTCTACTGTAAAATGGTGAGGCTGGGTTAATTTCTCTATATAATTTAATTTATGTGTCAGTTTAAATTTCTGAAATTACACATAATAATTGTATATATTTATGGAGTACATCGTGACATTTTGATCCATATAACGTATAGTGATCAGATCAGGGTAATTACCACATATTATATATATATATATATATATATATATATATATATATATATATGTACATGTGTGTATGTGTATGTGTGTGTGTGTGTGTGTGTGTATAATCTCAAATATTTATCATTTCTTTGTGTTGGAAACATTCAATATCCTTTTCTAGCTATCTAATACTACATGACTGTTAACTTTAGTCATCCTGCAATGCTATACAATATTAGAATTTATTCCTCCTATTGTATCCTTTAACAAATTTCTCTCTAACCCTCCTACCCCATCCCTTCCAAAGTGGTTTAATTTTTTTTGTAGACATAATATACAAACTTTCTGGATATATTGAAACATGGGTAAGCTCTGGGGAGACTGAATTGTCTGGATGCATAGACAAAAACTTGACTAGTTAAAAGGTATGTGATGGAATAATACGTAGCAATCAATTCCTGCAGAAAGTCCAGGTACCATAGGGAATCACTGGGGACCCATTTGACCCGTTTCCCTTCTTTCTTCAATGTTCTAGCTATAATAGTTAAGTCATTTTTATAGACAATAAAACATGACTAAAATCCAAATAAAATAAATATATCTTTATTTCCCATTACCCACATTAATATTAATTATGGGATTCACAAATGTTTGAACCTTTTTTGTCATCAGAATATTGCATACTAATAAAATGATTTTCCAGCCTTAGTGATATATATTTCAGCCATTAATTGCTGGATTTCAAGCTAAAAGTTGTTTCTGTCCAAACACCACTAGTTTAAATCTTCCCATTTTATGGTGATCTTGAAGTGATCAGCTTACACTTCAAATGGCCTTATGAAAGAAGCTCTGAATATGTATATTATTTAGGAATCTTCTCATTTCTTTAGTTTAATGTTATTTGAAACCAACATAATCTTTTGTATGACTCCCTTCTTTACCCTTAACAAGGTAATATACATGCATCCACATATGAGCCTACAAATCCTGAGATATGATTAATTAAAATAAAATAGAAAATAGAGGTCATAATTGTTTCAAAAAGAGGGCAAGGGATGATTTAGTCAAAGAAAGCTTTTAAAAATTTAAGAACTTTGGTGCATGGTAAGAGGCATTTTCTACGCCTGTAAAAAGGTCAGTGATCTAGAAGAAAGAAGAAATCAAAAAAAATCTAACCAGTCAAAAGAAGGGGGAATAAATGCTTAAATCAAACATAAGACAGAATGTAGAAAATCCAGTAGTGAAGATCCAAATTTTATTTACAGACCTGCTATTCATATACTTTCCAAATATTCCAATATAATCTATCTAAATATATAATTATTATGAATCTAAATTTCTAAACATGACATAACTTCAAAGAGCAATAAATGCTTGTTTAGGGCATGGTTTAAATAATTCGAGCCATGTAATTCCTCAAGAAAATTTGACATAAGTTCCAGCTCCCTTGGGTAAGTGTTTGAGTATTTCTGTACCTAAGTTTTTCTTATAAAACATTAACAGTTTATGTTACCTGTTTTTACGAGTCTTTGGAAAAAAACATCCTGTCATCTTTTGAAGCCTTTAAAAAAAGAGGTTTCTTTTTTAGGTATTGTTTGAAATGAGCCAATAAAAGAGTATATTCCTGAGTCTAATAAACGCTTCAGTGTGCTAATACCCTGCTAGATGCCTGGAAGCTTGGCATCTTTACTACGAGTACTTTAGCTACTGACCCTGAACACTGTGGATGGAAAAGCTACAGTAACTTGTTGGCAATTTGCACTCTGTCGACTGCTAAATCATTTGCTCACTCTTGCCAAAATATTTACTGAATGTCCACTCTGTGTAAAGCACTAGGGATACAAAGGTAGAAAAAAGGAACTTGGCAATGTAGAAAACTCTAAAGAGATGCTTAATATAATTGGAGAGAGTGGTATTCTAAGAAGATAACCTTGTGAGAGCACGTCTCTGACTCTCCTTCCCTCTGAATTCCCTACCAGCAAAGTCAACAACCAAAGAGCAAACAGAGGGTGCCTGAAGGTCATGTGCAAGGCCAGTTATGCTCTGTCTCATCACAAAAAAAAAGCAAACTGGGTGCCTTTCTTCATCTTGGGGCCAGGTGAGATAGCCAGTGGCCACTTTCTGAGGAGATGTTTTCTTGTGGCCTGGGGTGAGGATAAAGGATATTGTGGCTCCTTGGATCAGGAAATGGTGTGAAGATCTGGACCCAGTGATTGCTGTCCATAAGCCTTAAAGAGCAAGGACATTCAACAAAGGTGGGGAGCACTTGGCCAGGAACTGCAGTCATCTGAATCCTGACGCACCCTCGACATTATGGCTGAGAGACAATTGTGACTTGCATCCACGGATACCTGACAACTTTACTTTCTTATTGGGTTGTAAGAGCCATGTAAGAATATGTTAGAGATGATATATATTTCTCTTTTTCTGATATATCTTGTAACTGTTTTCTCCCAACATTTAACTTGTCTTTTACCTTTGTCTACTGTGTCTTTTGCCCATTAGCGGTTTAACAGTGTTAAGCAGATAATCTGCCAGTGTTTTACTTTATGGCTTTTGCATTTTGTGCTATGTCCAAAAGATGTTTTTGCCCACTCTACAGTTATAAAAAGTATATTTTGCATATTCTAGTAATTTTGGTTTTCCCTCAATATTTAGATACTTATAGATAATTATTTGCTTATATGGTGTGAAGTAGGGTGCCAAAATTACTTTTACATATGGATATTCATTGTTCCAATACCTTCACAGAAAACACCATTTCACCATTAATTGGAAATGTCATTTATATCAGATGCTGATATATATTTAACAAAAATAAACATTTATGAATTATGCATCAATATATAAGATGAGGCCATATAAAATAAAATTCATGTATAAAAATATAAATTTTAAAAATTCTATAAATACATAAACTATATTTATAAGTATATAAAATTCATAAAGTATACTTTTTGTGTTTCTGTGAGTGATTACCTCATAATGGCATAGTATGTATGAGATATATTCTCAGTATCATTTATTGGCAATTTTTTTTCCTTCTACTTGTCAATCTTTATAGGTTGCAGTGATATGTATGTGGCCTACTAAGTTTTCAAGGATTTCCCCTAATATCTAATTAGCTACATAATTGTAATTTTACCTAATATTTCCTTGCTCACTGTCTTGAAGGTTCCCAGAGCCCCAGTAAAAGTGCTATTTTTATACTGAATAGGGAATTTTTCTTTGCCACTCTAGTGCACAGTTTTTATTGCCACCTTACCCAAAAATGTTCATAAAAATACAAATAATGGTAGAAATAAACACAATACCAGAGGGAACAAATAGATGGTAAAAACAGATGTCAGTCTGCTACACCGGATGAATAGTTATCTGAGAAATAGCAACTGCACTACTCTGTACTGTAATGGATTTGTGTTCATATATTTGTGTATAGTTTAAGAAAACCATTTCTAAAGCAATAGTGCTACAATGAAATAGCATTTCATGCATCCATTCTTAATGAGTTACGCTTGTTTGAATAGTTTCTAATCTCTTCTATTCCATTGATACAGTTGTCTTTCTTGTACTATTAGGTAATATTTTAGTAAATAGTAGCTTTAGAATATTCTCCTTTGAGCCAAAATTCTTTCTAATCTTGAGATGGTTCTAAGCTGGTTTTCTGATCTCCACTTTGAGGAAAACGTCTGAGGTTGTCTCAGTAGTGGAACATTTTAATCCATTTTCCTGGTCGAAAAATAACTCCAGTCTGCATGTTTCTGATAGGCTTATTTTGCTCCTGGCTACGGAGAAAGGTATGCATTTCAGGCCTGGCTTAACAGATCATTAAAGTCCATGGTTACAGTCTAGGCATGGTGGCTCATGTATGTAATCCCAGTACTTTGGGAGGCCAAGGTGGGTGGATCACTTGAGGTTAGGAGTTCGAAATCAGCGTGGCCAACATGGTGAAACCTCATCTCTACTAAAAATACAAAAATTAGCTGGGTGTGGTGGCACATGCCTGTGATCCCAGCTGCTTGGGAGGCTGAGGCAGGATAATCGATTGAACTCAGGAGGTGGAGGTTACAGTTAGCTGAGACAGTGCCCTTGCACTCCAGCCTGGGCAACAGAGTAAGACTCTGTTTCAAAAAAAAAAAAGTCCATGGCTACAGTGGCTAGATCAAGTGTTAGTACATGTTCTAAGTTGATCTAATGAAAGGTACATCAGGGTTTTTACTGGAACAGGTGGAATCAGGGATCCTTCTTGAATTTGAAGTTAAAAGTATGTAGGACTAGAGCAAAGGGTGGCAATACATGGATAAGAAACAACAGATACCAAAACCTATAAAATGATTAGAGAGAGAGAAGAGAGAAAAAAAAAAAAAAGGGAAAAAGAAAAAAGAGAGTTGTTTGGTGTTAACAGATTTTTAAAATTAACAATCTCTTCCCACGTAGTCACAACGTAAAAGGATAAACCTGAAGTGTTTGTTTTTTTCTGAATACACCTTAAGAATTCTAGATTTTCTGAAGCAGAGATAGTCATTGCTCAAAATAAGTAATTTATGTACACACATATTATATTCATTATTCTTTTTTTTTTTTGACAGTCTCACTCTGTCACCCAGACTGGAGTGCAATGGTGCCACCTCACTGAAACCTCTGCCTTCCAGGTTCAAGCAATTCTCAATTCTTGTGCCTCAGCCTCTCAAGTACCTGATATTACAAGCTTGTGCAACCACACCCGGCTAATTTTTTTGTATTTCTAGTAGAGACAGGCTCATCATGGCCAGGCTGGTCTCAAACTCCTGGCCTCAAGTGATTCACCTGCCTCAGCCTCCCAAACTGCTAGGATTACAGGTGTGAGCCACTGTGCTTGGCCACATTCAATATCCCTAATGATGCAACGTCCAAGAGAAGTAGAGAACACACGGTTATTTTCCTTGTGTGGAGAGAAATTTTAGTGTATCTCATCTAGGAATCACCTGACATCATTATAATCAATCCTTAAAGATGCCTGAAAACTTATGAGAGTTCAGTTTTCCATCTGGGATTAGTCAACCACAATAATAATATTTCAAATGGTGCTTAGTCACAACTTCCTTGAAAAAACTCTCTGCCTTTGCAGTATATCTGGTAACAGAAACGAGATATTAACGTCTAAACTGACTCTCCTGTCAATGTCTCATAAGACTGTAACTAAGGGGTCAGCCAGGTTGTGTTAATGTCTGGAGGCTTGACTGGAGAATAATGTACTTCCAAGCTCATTCAGGTTGATGGTAGAATTCAATTTCTTGAGCTCTGTGACCGAGGGCCCTGGCTTTTTGCTGGGGCCGTGGATACCAGAGGCTGCTTGCAGTTCCGGAGGCTGTCGTGTTTCTTTGACATGCAGACTTCTCCAAAACCAGCCACTAACTTCACCAAGTGTTTAAGGACAGTCTATTGCCTCCAGAAGGGCCCAGTTCGTTTTTTAAGGGCTTACAGCTAATGAAGTCAGCCTCACTCAGGATAATCTCCCTTTTAATGTACTCAAAATCAACTGACATGAAACTTTAATTATATCCGCAAAATCCCTTTACCTTTGTCATATTCTACTGGGTAGAAGCAAGTCTTAGGTTTTGCCCACACTTAATGGGTAGGGCATGAACACCAGGCGGTGGGATCCTGAAGTCCATCTTAGAATTATGTCTACCACATTTATGCTGCATAGTTTTGTACAGTAAGGATAAATTGTCTTAATGCTTATAGTGTAATTAAGAACTAAGCAGTGTTGTGAAGAGTGACACACTCAAGCCACTGGGGAGCTTGTAAGTATCATACCAAATTCCTTCTCTGAGGGGTTAACTGCGTAGCTTTATTCATTTTAATAGATATTCTACTGCAGGTATGTTATATACTGTGGATCCATGGACTATAGCTATACAGCATGGTCCCAGCACAATTTCTACAAACTTTTGTTAGAACATTTATATGTGTGTGATTATCTATGTGCATGAGAGGCTGTGTGGTATAGTGAAAAGTGTGTACACTTTGGAGTCCTGAGAGTGTCAGAGTGTCAGCTTGAACGTGGCCTCCATTAACCAGGTCCTGCCTTAGAAAATTTTAGCTTTATGATCCACGATGTGGGGGACACTATCCTCCAACTTTTTAAGTATTAACGTAAGACAGTGTCATGGATGCAGGTACTGGTTAAGCGCTTGAGCTCTGGAGCAGACCTCTATCTATCTCTTATTAGCTGTGTGGCCATAAGCAAATTGCATAACCTCTCTAGACCTCAGAGTTCACTCCTATTTCATAACCTTACTAATTGTTTCTAGCTCATGGTGTTGAAATAACAGTAGAATGTTTGGTATACAGATATGAATTGCTCAATAAACATTAGTTCTCATATTTCTAATATGTGTAAAATGCCTGGGATAGTAACTGATTGAATAAATATTAATTGAACATCTAATCTGTTTTAGGCACTGTCTTAGGAGTAGCGATAAAGCAGTGAGTAAGACAGAAGAAATTTCCACCCTCTTAACCTTACATGTTTACCTGCATTTCATATATTATTATGTTATGATTTTCTCCTCTGCTATATAACACCATTAAGGACAGAGACCAATCGAACTTATCTGTGAAAACTTAGGGTCTGGTATGTGGGACACATGCAGGCATTCAATAAAGTTTTATAGGAATGAAAAATTAAAAATAAAGCAGAGACCATATCTTCAAAAATGTTTAAATTCCAGAAGGAAGTACAGACACAAAACTAGAATGAATACATGAATTAACTATCAACTATCTTCCTGCCTCATTCAAAAAAACGATACACACAATCACACCTATTGCGCTTTTTAGCTTAAGAATGGGAAATTGAACTAATAAGAATGAGAAAGAAATAAGCCTGTTAGTCACAGAAACTAATCCTCACTGTGATTGAAAATCATCTTGTAATTTTCTGGTAATAAGGGCAAAAACAAAAATATAATAGGTTGAGTAATTCATGTTTTTTTAATAGAAAGAAATGTACTATTCTTCCAGAGAAAGAGCTCATCCCTTGGTGCTAACCATGACTCTTCTAGATGTCATACTGATAGAATGAAACAATTTTGAGCATCTATATACAAATAGACATCATTTATAGCACTCCTGGGGACAATTTAGTGTTTCATTATCAGATGGATGAAATCAATTGACCATGATGATGATGATAATGAGGAGCAGGAGGAGGAGAAGGAGGAGCAGGAGGAGAATACACTTGCCATTTACTGAATATTCACTCTGTGCCAGTTCCCTTTTATATTCTTTATAAATTTTCTCATTTAATACTTGCAACAATCCTGTGAGGCAGTTACTTTTATTTATTACCTGTATTTACAGACCAGAAAACAGATATGGGAGATTAGGTAACTTCCTAAGGATCACACAGACAGACTCTGACCTAAGCAACTTCACTCCACAATGGGAACTTTACTTCGCAATTCACAGTTTCCCCTCTTTATGGAAGACTTTTAGAAAGCATGGGCAAAAGGAGCTTCCACACTGCAAATCAAAACAATCTCACTCTCCCCAAACTTAAACCCTCCAGCCCCTCATTAATAATTTTCCTGAGATTTTTCTAGAATGCTTTCTTGTTCTACAGTTATTAGAAAGTTATATTTTACTACAGTTATTAGAACGTTTATATCTAAAACTTTACAGTTATTGGAAACTTAAATTTCCAGATGTTTTCAATTTTCCTCCTGATTCTGAGGTCTGAGGCTGTCCTTTTAATCAACTAACACGGCTAAGAGAGGACCGGATTCTGCAAGGAATTTGCTTCCTGTTGTAACTGTCCTCCCTAAAGATAATTGTATTAATAAACCTTCCTAGGTCTACTTAGAACTTTGGTGAACTTCTTCTGATTGTGCTGATCATCCTGAATCTGTTTGCTCTGGGAAACTGGTTCCAGCCAGGACTGATGAATGGATCCCATGTGTGAGCAGGAAACCTACAAAGCCAGAGGGGGTTGGGGGTCGCACAATCCTGCCCCTATGGGTGCCACTGGGAGAAATCATCCAGGCATCGGGAGTTCAGTGAAATTTAACTCCAGACAGGAAATGTTTTCTACTCCAGCTGGATTTCTGCACCTTTGAGCTGTGAATTTAGATAGATAAGCAACAATCTCTCCCCCTTGTTTGGCTGGTGACTAGGCTGGACTGATCAAAGGTTTAATGTTGGCAACTTCAAACGCCACTTCTAAGTTTCTGTCACTTTGATCATGAAGAAAATAATTTCTCAGAAAAGAAACAAACATGGGAAAGAAAAACACTAGGTTAAAAAAATAAAAACTGCTACAGACCACAGCACATCCTAATCATTTGGTAAAGCAGTTTCAAGTTCTGAGTTTTAGCATCTGCTAATGATAGAATTGTGTCCCCCACTTCCAGATTCATGTGTTAAAGCAGCAGTGTTTGGAGATAGGATCTAGAAAGAAGTAATTAAGGTTAAATCAGGTCATGACTGTGGGACTCTGATAGGATAGAATAGTATTTATGTCTTTACAAAAACAGATGAGACATCCAAGTGGGAAGGGGGTTCCCGGCAAATCTCCAACCAGCCTGCACACTGGGAAGAGTGCGCACTGGGGTAGAACCACAGAAATTCCTGCTGTTTGCAGCTGGGGAAGCCTGGCTCCTCCTATTCCTGGGTGAAACCTGGGATTCAATCTGCCAGGCAGGAAGCCCTGTAGCAGGGATTCTGGCCAGCCCTGTGGAGAGTCCCTGTTTCCCTCTTTCACCCAATAAACCTTGCCCTCTGCTCAGGCTTTTAATTGTCTACAAGCCTAATTTTTCGTGGCTGCGTGATAAGGACCTCTGTCTTTAGCTGAACTAAGGAAAAAAATCCCACAACAGTGATATTAGAGAGCCCTCCCATCTCCCACCCCCACCACCATATGCAAAGAAGAGGTCATTTAAACACACAGTGAGATGGTGGTTGCCTACAAGCCAAGAGAAGGGATGCTCTGAAACCTACCTTGCCAGCACTCCAATCGTGGACTTCCCAGCCTTCCAAATTGACATGCTTGTTGTTTAAGCTAGCTAGCTTGTTGTTTAAGCATAGCATTTTACTATGGCAGCCCAAGCAGACTAATACAGCATTCAGGCCCTTTCAACTCAAATTTTAAATTGTAGCTAATATTTTGATGTTTATAAGATTCTCACATAAAAACTCAGATCCCAACCTAATTTTTGCTGACACTTTAAAATTTCTAGAAAACTTTACACTATTGTGTAGAATGTGTGCACATACAGAAACCCAGAGATGTTCCTAATCAGACTTAATATTCAAGTCCCACAGTATTATACATACCAAATACAGGTCTACAATCCCTTCCCATGATTCTGAATTCCTGAAACTTCTGAAAACCAAACATCTGGTCATGAGTTTACAGCAAACTCATTTGGTGGCAAACCTTATTGAGAATAGATGTGGAACAATTTATGGTATTTAAAAATTGCATCTGAAGAGTCAAACATTTGATACATTTTGTCAGAAAGATTTCTCCTTTTCCCTCTCCCTCTCCTTCTGTTTCTGTTTCTGCTTCTTTTTCAAAAAAAGCAAAAAGGGTTGATGTTTCCATTCAGGGAACCAGCCTTACAGTCCAACTTGGCTACTCAGATCACTGTCATAATTAAAGCCTGTGTCCAACAGGCAACAGTGAAAATAGCCTCTTGTTAATTTTAGAGGTTTTATTTATTCACATGGAAAACTTCAACATTTGGGATAGTGCCTGAAGCTGACTAATTTTTTGATTCTTCAGTTTTCTTTTACACTTCACTTAAGGCTTAGAATTAATTGGAGATGACAATATAAGTTTGTTAATGTATAATATATTAATACATATTCAATTAATATCTATTATATATTAATGCATATATATAATAAAATATAAACCCCTTTAATATGTCAAACTAATAAAGAGAAATCATAAAGATAAATTTTTTAATTTCCACGTTTTCTTCTTTTTTTTTCCCCGAGACGTGGTTTTGCCCAGGCTAGAATGCAAGTGATGTGATCACAGCTCACTGCTGACTCCAGCTTCTGGGCTCAAGAGATTTTCCTGCCTCAGTTTCCTGACTAGCTAGGACTACAGACACATGCCACCATGGCAGGCTAATTTTTTAATTTTTAGTAGAGATGGGGTTTTGTTATGTTTCCTAGGCTGGTCTCAAACTCCTGGTCTCAAGTGATCCTCCCACCTTGGCCTCCCTAAGTGCTGAGATTACAGGCAAGAACCACTGTACTGGCTGGCTCTTCTTTCTTTTGATGAAGAATTAAAATATGATATTTCCATCATAATCAGCACTGCTGTAGTTAGGTTGGCCTATTCTTTGAAAGGAAACTTTCACATCAGAACCAATATTCCTCCCAAAATCTCCCAAATAGGTTCACCCGTGAGACTTGCATTCTCAGCCACACTAGGGGCCCATCTTGTTCCAAGCCAAGGAAGGCAATGCCAAGATCTGAAGTCTCCCGATGCATCAGCTCAGCCTGCTATTCACAACCACGCCTTGTTTCCAGTTTTCCTGAAACATTTCAGCCTTAAAACTGACCTGGGAAGAGCATCTGTTCTCCTGACCTCAATCATTATATTCATATTTTGCATCACCTGAGGCATCTCCCTGTCCCCTAGGTCTTCGTGATCATTTCTGTCCTCTCTAATTATGTAGACATTATTCCATCTTGGACTCAGCTTCGATTTTTTTTTGCTAATGTAACTCAAAATCAGGGCATTTTCCCATTCCCTTCACGGGCTTATCTTCTAGTTTCTGATCTATCTTTAGATTCACACCCAGTCACGATGTAAATAACCCCTGGCTTTACTCCAGTGTTGAGATCCTCAGGCTTCATTAGGCACCATTTTCTCTACCTGGAATATGCTTCTAGCTCTCTCCAATCTGGCCTGCCCTTCTGTTACCAACCCAGAATTCTGACAAACACGTGTGCTTACTGAGGCTAAAATGAATCCATGTTCGAATTTTGCCTCTGAAAAGACAACTAGGCAGGTTCAAGTTAATTTATCTTTTAAAGCCCCCGAGAGTTTTTAGATCTTTGAGGTTTTATTCATAAACAGGGTAATAGTCAGTATCTATCTCAACTAGAGGCTGAAAAGATTAAATTGCTTGGGCAGGGTAGATTCACAAGTATTTTGGTGTTCTTTCTTCCTTTTACCACAAAAACTTCATCTAAGTATCCTTCTAACAGAAATACATTGATGTGAGTCAGTGGTTTGACATTGTTCCGATTACGCTCCTCAGTAAAAAATGCATTTTGTATTATCACTCAGAACACTCATACATTCATATATACATACATAATTGAAGTTTTACAAGCCATCATTCACCCTTATTGGGATACTTCTGACATTTTGGATTGCATGGTGCTTGACTCTACTATGTTCTATTTCCTTTGTCTTTTTAAAAATTGCAGGTCCCAATCCACAACATTAAATTCATAATGTTGTGACCCACAAATGTGACCCACAAATAGGTCACAACCTAAAAAACGTAATGGACAACAATGCCATAGTGTCACATTGGCTACCAATGCCACTGAAATCTATGAACTCTTGTTCAAAAGGTCTACCAGGAGATTCTTTTGTCTTCCCACTATGAGTTACTTCTTCCAGTAGTTAAAGAGTTAGGAAGTTTAAAAAAATCTAAGGCTGTTTTTCCTACTCTGCAAATTAAAATCAAATGAGTAAGTACGTATGTCAGCCACTTTGGTGGTTAACATCTACAGTGCTCTAGACTGGCAGGAAGGTGTGGTCGGGTCACTTCTCCCAGGAGTGTGTTCCTAGGGCAGAAGAGGGTAAGATATAAGCAAGTAAAGGGATTCACAGATACTGCTTGGGTACATATAAGAAACCATCTTATTCTTTTTGGGAATAATATTGGCCTCTCAGAGGCTCTTGAAAGGCCTTTCAGAACCCCCAGTGGTACCTGAATCACAAAACTAATTCACAACGCACAACAGATTCCATATTAACTGCCATGGGACAGAATCCAAAAATTTTCCCCTTTTACTTCTCATATTTCTGAGAAGTAGTTGTCAGAGATACCAAGCAGAATTCTAAATGGAGGCCACAGAATCCTCTCACCTCTGACACTGTGTTCTCTATCATTTCTCAAAGAAAACCTGGCCTACCTGGCCCATTCTTTGAAAGGCCAGGTAGACATCTTTGAGAGAACTGAACTCATTGGAACCAGGTAGAACTTCCTATTCAATCTGCCATAATTCCTCTACATGGCTCTTAATATGCCTTTGCAGTTAAATGGTGGTTCTCTTGGGATGGAGAATACAAAACAGGAGTGAATAATCCTGTCCCATCTATTAACACTGCACAGTTTTCTTCCTGTGCTATTTTCTTTTATGTAAACACATCTATGAAAATCCTTATAGTTGGCCAGGCGTGGTGGCTCACACCTGTAATTCCAGCACTTTGGGAGGCTAAGGTGGGTGGATCACCTGAGGACAGGAGTTTGAGACCAGCCTAGCCAACATGGTGAAACCACGTCTCTACTAAAAATGCAAAATTAGCCAGCCGTGGTAACACACACATGTAATCTCAGCTACTTGGGAGGCTGAGGCAGGATAATTGCTTGAGCTGGGAAGGCTGCAGTGAGCCGAGATGGCGACACTGCACTCCAGCCTGGGTGACACATCGCAAAATAATAATCTTCCATTTTATGTCAGTTTCTCATCCTCATCCAGTTCATATTTCTTTTCTACGTTCTGAAAAACTCAGCCTATATGTATTTTAAAATAAATTTTATTGTATATATTTGAGGTTTACAACACGATATTATGAGATACATAGACAGGAATATCATTGCTACTTTAAAGCAAATTCACATATCTATCATCTCACGTAGTTACTTTTGTGAGTTTGTGACAAGTGCAGCTAAAACCTACTTATTTAGCAAAATCCCCAATACCATACTGTTTTATTAACTACAGTCCTCATGTTTTAAATGAGATCTCTAGACTTGTTCATCCTACACAACTGCTGCTTTTTGCCCTTTGACCTGTATCTCCCCGCTTTCTGAAGTTGTGTAACACAAACTGCCAAAGAAAGGCTTAAATTTACATTTATTTTGGCTGAAATCTCAATGGAAACCTCTGTTTTCCACTCTGAGCTTCAATTTTGTGGTCTGAGCATGTGCATGCAGGTGTGTATCCAAACAAACCAATAAACAAAACCAGCGTGCATGGTCGGTTTTCCAGGAACAGAGTACAAATCAAATTGTAACGGAGTTCCTGTTCTCTCAAATACCACTGGAAAAGAAATACAACTTTTTCTTCCTTTAGGATTATGATTGATTTTAGGCCTCGTCCAGAAACTACTGAGAGTTAAAGTAGCACATTTCTCAAGGAGTTGGCTGTTAGCAAAGAGAGATGGCTGTGCTATGTTTCATTTTCGCCGATCATCCTTCCACGTTTCAGGAAACGAAATCACATTTCATCGCGTCCCTGGCTTTTCCAGGCAGAAATGAAGCAGTGCTTCCCGTGTTCCTTTCAACTCAGCTAAAAAGCGGGCTCTGCTGACATATGTGCCAGAAAAGTGTCACCATAAACTCAAAGTGAAAGAGGGGTGAGCTTAAGCAGGTTTTCCCGCTGCCTGCTGGAAGATACCAGAAAAATGAGAAAGAAGTTTTGAAAACAGCACAGAAGTGCTCTCTCATGGAGAACTTTTTCTCAAAACTTTTTTTTTCTGAAATTGGATGTAGTGAAGACCTAACAGGGAAGCCCACTGCAAAGGAAAATCCAAAAATAACAGCCTTAATGAGCATGGACATTGCTGCTGATGGTATGTACAAATTGTTTTGCACTCAGACCAGCATAGCTGGGAATCTCCTCATTGCCTACGGAGTTTATAGTCACCTTATTTAGAGGCAAACAATATTAAACTATGTTTTAAGGAAGAGAACATGATTTCTTTTCTTCTTTTTTCTTTTTAAAGTGGAATCCCTTTGTCGGAGCATGATAAATGTCTTTCCCTTTAGAACTTTGCTTCTCAGAGTGTGGTCTATAGCAACCCCCAGGGCCCAGTTTGAGATACAGAATCTCAGGTACCCCCCAGACCTAGTGAATTCACACAGGCACTTTCTAAGTTTCCCCCAGGATGTGGATGCGCTTAATAGTTTTAGAAGCACTGCTACAGATAACATGATTGAGGCAGGAGAATAAGGCCTGGAGGCAGAGAACTTAAGGCTGTTTCAGGCCAACTTCCTAGAACTAAATTGAAAGGAAAACCCTAACTTTCCATGCCTAAGTAGCAAAAGGACCAGAGGCTACCCCCTTTGACATTTTCTATGAGGCTCACGGGAAATCAGACTGATTGCAGGTTCAGTATTCCTTGGTAACTTTGTAACTTCACTCTACCCTCTGGTTGCAAAAAGCAGCCAATGACAGAATGCTGCCCAGAGGACTCAAGTACCTTAAATACAAAAAAACTCAGAATGCAGGTCATTGGTGGCAAACAGCAACCAATCAGATGTTTGCACAGGAGTGTGACATTTGTAACTTCATTTCGTCCTCTGGTTGGCTGCTTTCTGCAACCAATCAGACCGATTGCAGCCTACCGCTTCAGTTACATGAGGTGAGCATGAAGTGGCCAGTGGGAAATTTGTAGTGGGTATTTGAACCCAAGAAGATTCTGTATTTGGGGACTTAAGTCGGCTCCCAGCTCCAGTCTCCTCCCACACTGTGGAGTGTACTTTTGTTTTCAATAAATCCCTGCTTTCCTTCTTTGTTGCTTCATTCTTTCTTTGCTTTGCTGGACTTTTTTTTCCAATTCTTTGTTAAAAATGCCAAGAACCTGGACAGCTGGCAGTTACCACCCTCTACCACTAACATGATCAGGTCTTTCTGAGTATAGGTAAGTATTTTGGTGGAATATTTGCTAAACACATAGCATTTGCTTGCTAAATACTAATGCTAAGCCAGCTTTGGTCAATTCAGTCTGTAGAAATGATGTTAGGGATGACAGAACGCAACCCAGAGGACTCATGTATCTTAAGTTAAAAATAAACTCAAAACACAGGTCATGAGAGTTAGTGAAAAGAAAGAGACACTCATTTGGACTTGCATCAAAATTCGTTTCTACTAAAAAGGTTAGGGAATTGCCAAATGAGTCCCTCCATACTAAAACAGTGCTGTATCATAGAAATAAAAAAAAAAAGTAATTTAATCTCAACAAGATTATTTCTCAACAAGAAATAAAAAAAAAAGAATTTAATCTCAACATACTTATTGTGTAACTGAGCAAATACCCTATTGCCTTTCAAATGTAAAGTTATGTTATCTGAAACCCGTCAAAATAAACATCTGGAGTCCTGTCCTATGACTCAAACGTGAATCTTTACCACAACATACTTTGCAGTATTATACACTCTTGCTCTGTGTGGCTTATCTCAGAACTCATGGTACTTGAAGTAAATCCATCACTACTCTGTGTGTGTGTGTGTGTGTGTGCACGTGTAAGAATGAATTGTAGGCCTAGCAAGGCCAATAAGGAATTTTAAAAATGTAAGGAGTGAGCCCAACTTCCAGATTGTGTGGGTGACCTCTCTGTCCTTTCAGCAGGCAGAGTCTTGATAAAACACAAAGCCTTTCTTTAAATCCTGGGTCTCAATACATCCTTGTGCATGTATTTACACTTTCAAATTTAATTCATTTAGCTTGACTATATATTTATTGTGTGTATTAAGTACAAAACACTCTAGGAAACTCTGGGCGATGCATAGATGAGTATGATCAGAACCCTGCCTCATGAAATTTGAAGCCAGCTGCAGGGATTAATGGAAATACAGTATCTGACAAATTTGAGAAGCAAAACTATTCTGTTGTTAATTTGAGTTTCCTCTCAGTCGTTGTATTAATTGCTTAATCTTAGTTGATCTTCTATCCTTAAGAAAAAAGGTAAATCTAGCACAATTAGGTGGTATAATTAATGTCTTAGCTTAGCTTCTGAGTATTCTTAAAAGCAGAAGTTTTTGTCTCTCTGAGGACAAATATGATTTTAGTCTAAATATTGATCTATAAAACTTCTTCAGATCCTGGAACATGCTACAAGCCTTAGGGTTTCAGGGGTTTTCCAGTTATTGGCTCCTTACTCAAGAGACTTTCTTGGTCATATCAATCCAGATACCTCAGCCTCAGCAAGCTGTTTATGTACCACTCAGCACACAGGATAGGCCCATAATAATTTAATCAGTATTTAAGGAAATGATTTTGGTGGAACATTTATATCATAGGACTCACTTCTTTAAGAATCTGTTTTGCTTTAAACATCATTCTTTTATTCATTCATTCATTCTTTCTTTCATTCAGTGTGTTACTATCTATTGTGGGTCAGGCACTGTTCTAGTGCTTCAGGAGTACAGTGAAGAACAAAACAGATCAGTCCCTTATGTCTTGGGGCTCATGAAGTAGGTGGGTGGGTAACTGACAATGACGTGTAAATAAATAATTCAAAATAAGATCATCTTAAAGAAGGATAAGTGCTGTAAAAAAATAAAACAGACTAAGTTTTAGATGACAGTTATGGTGGTTGCAGCTAGCTTATTGGAGTCACTTTGTTTATCTGATAAATATGTATATAGTGTTTGCTGCGTGCCAGAACTATTCTAAGTTATTCACAAATATTAAATCATTCAGTCTTCAAAACATTCCTGTGAAGGAATATTTCTATCATTGCCATTTGCAGATAGGGAAACAAAGGCACAGGAAGGTCAATTCACATGTCCTGGGTCACTGGGAACTAGGGCCAGACTTGAACCCAGAGTCTATAATTCAGAGCCTATTCTACAACCCCCTCTGCCATCTGGAGAGCTGGCATCGTGGACTGGCATTCCCATGAGGTCACAGGAACCCAGCCTACTCAATGGCTATTCCCTCCAATAAAAATCTTTCCATATATCAGGTGAAGGGCATTTATTTCCAAATGCACATTTCCATTAAAGTATTCTTGACAGCCCACATGGCTGTATCTAATATCAGCTGCACTCAATTTCATAAGATGAATGTACATTATTATTGGGGTATAATTCATAGACAGTGAAATCATATACAGACCTTAAATAATTTGCTGAGTTTGAAAAATGCATGGACCCATGTAACCCCTATCAATATTCACACCATTTCCAAGACCTGAGAGGGGCCCTTGTTCTCCTTCTGGGTCAACTGTATACATTTTAGTTGCCTCTGATAGACATATTTCTGCAGGCATTTTACATAATGAGTGGTGTTTTGATTCCTTATGAATGTTTCACCTATCAGAAAAAAAAATAATCATATTTGAAAGGCAGGCAAGCTGCAATTCTGGACTTCTCTGCCCTTTATGTGCATATGCGAATCTTATTCTTGAAGTGTTAGTCATGCTCTGATTTCTACTAAGTACATCTGGCTCTATAAACTTCATCAGCTGATGCTCTGCCTAGGAAAAGGCACAGACTTCTTTGTCTGCTATTTGTAATCTAGAATTCCATCACTCATAATTCACAAAACAAATTGAGCAGGTTGTAACGACTCACTCAGGCCTCTGAAAGACATCTCCCAGCATCAAAGAAACTAGAGAGGTAGCATGTGCAAATACTATTTACAGGTACAACCTGCCTGTAGTTCTAATATTGCTTAAATGCTGTGCATAAGACCTTTCCTCAGTAGGCCTTTAACTTTAAGGAAGTGAAGATGGTAAGTCAGAAGGAATACTGAGCCTGTGCTTCTCAAACTTCAGCATGCATACTCGTTTTACCTGAGAATCCTGTTAAAAGGCAGATTCTGATTTGATAGATCTGAGGCTGGGCCTTATAATTCGCATTTCTAATAATCCCTTGGTGATGCTAATGTTGTTCGTCTAAGGACCATATGTTGCGCAGGAAGTTACTAAGGACAAATTCAGGTTTGGACTAAATAAACATTTACAAGTACACAAAGGTTTTAGGGTATAAAAGGGATTTTGGGCCAAAAAAGTTTAGGAATCACTAGGTTAAACTTAAAGAGATTTCTTTAATGTATGACTTAAAGCCTTTAGCATGCTAATATGAATTGTCACTCTTCAAGAGAGCATTAGGACATATGAGATTTCACAAATGTATTGATATTAGATCATAAACACTTTCCCTGCAGACCATCTGATGGTCTTGGGTGCTCCTTCAATAGGGCAAGCCGACCATAGAGACTCTTTCCTATCCTAAACTTCTGTTTTTCCCAAGGATGCGCCCTCAGGGGTTTGATTGGCTTAAAAAAAGAAATTAAACCAGGCAAAACAAAAAAATAGTCTCAATGTTTTGTACGCATTTTTACTTCTTTCTGAAATGACAGTTTCTACATATTTTCTAAGTCTGTAGACCCTTGGCAATTTATTGCCTAAGGACAAGGAGAAGTGGGTACATACAAAACTTTGTCACATATAAACTGTGTAAGCAAATTCATTACATCAGTGAGCTCACAAATAATGATAAAGTTCTATAATTCATTTTCTCCACATAATGATGCTGTTCATTCTTCTCACTGGTCTAACTGGGAAAGCTGAGGCCTGTGTCTTATTTCTGTCAGTTACGTCCTTCCCTCAGTTGTGTCTCTTCCTAGGAACATGATTTTGTCTGACAACTGAGCTTTTATAGTTTTTTTTCAGACTGCCAAATTGGTCTATTTCATCAGGGAATTTAAAAGAAAAATACTTTAAAACTATGTACTTCTAGTACAATTAAGAAATTCTGAATGGGGATGGCAAACTTTCTCTTTGATTTGGACCTTTCTATTTCTCTCACAGATATACTTGGAATTTCTTAAGTTCAGTCTTGCACTATATTATGACATTCTTGTTTAGCTACTTAAGTGCATTGATCTGATGTACAGGGCTGAAGCTTTAAAAGTTGTATTTATTCAACAAGATAACATTAAGGAATGCTGCTGTAGTTATTCAGTAGACTCCTGTAACTCTTAGATTTAATATTTATGGTTTCACAGAAAACCAAAAACTACATGTTGTCTCTTATAAGTGGGAGCTAACCAATGGGTACAGATGAACACAAAGATGGGAATAGTAAATACTGGGGATTCCAAAGGAGGGTGGGGAGCAATGGTAGAAAAACTATCTATTAGGTACTGTGCTCCCTATCTGTGCTGAGATTGCTAGAAACCCAAACCTCACCATCATGCAATATATCCATGTAACAAACCTGTACAGTACCCCTTAAATCCAAAAATTAAAACAAAATATGTATTTATGGTTTCAAATAATAGTGAATAATCCTGGTGGTTCATGGAATATTTAAAAATGACAAATTGGAGTCCTGCCTCTTGCAAGGATGTAGGTAGGAGCAGTTTTCTAGAAGAGAGAAAGTGGCTAGCTGACTTCCCAGCATCTTGGTCTGATCTCCACCTGATTATCTCACCTAGATCATTCAGGAGCTTCTCTCATTTTCATTACAATTCATAAGGCAGGAATTATTACTCATATTTTACAGAATAATAAGGAAATTAAGGGCTTTCTCTGTCATAAAAGTTATAATATGCATTGGAAGTATCCTGAGAGCTGTCAAGAATCAGCTCCATTAATCACAATTGCTGCTGTGACCTTATTAAATAATGGAACTTGGCCATATTTCTAATAGACAAATTCCTTTGTAATAATTTCAGATACAAACTGCTGCTCTTATAGATATTTAAGGATTACAAATCAAGGACAGTCACAAACCTGCCACAACATGAAGACAACTAGTATAGTTATCCTTAAAAAAAAATCAAACTTTATAAGAAGATTAGATATATAAACATTTAAGTTACAAACAAACTAAGCTTTTGAACAGCTGGCTCCATTTCCTACCATTGCCTCCACATAGAATCACTATAATAAAAATGCTTCTCCACTTATTTGGGGGCTATGTTCTGATAAACTCATCATAAGATGAAGAGATCATAAATTAAAATGCATTTTTTTTTTATTTTTCGTTTGAGACAGAGTCTGGTTCCATCGCCAGGCACCAGGCTGGAGTGCAGTGGCACGATCTCGGCTCACAGCAACCTCCGCCTCCCGGGTTCAAGCAATTCTCCTGCCTCAGCCTCCTGAGTAGCTGGGACTACAGGCATGCACCATCATGCCCAGCTATTTTTTGTATTTTTAGTAGAGACAGGGTTTCCCCATGTTGGTCAGGATGGTCTCGATCTCTTGACCTCGTGATCCGCCTGCCTCGGCTTCCCAAAGTGCTGGGATTACAGGTGTGAGCCACCGCGCCCAGCATCAAAATGCATATAATACACCTGATCTGCTGAGGTGTATTATTTAAGGCCTACCTTATTTAAGGTGTATTATTTAAGGCCTGCCTTAAATGTGCTCAGAACACTTAGCCTACAGCTGGGCAAAATTATCTAACACAAAGCCTATTTTACAGTGAAGTGTGAATATCTCTTGCAACTTATTGAATACTGTGCTGAAAGTGAAAAGTAGAATCATTTTATGGGTACTTGAAGTACAGTTTCTATTGAATGTGTATCACTTTCCAGACATTGGAAAATTTTTAAAAATCATAACATAAACTACTGTAAGTTGTGGAACTATCTATAATCATTAACATTTTTGGATGCTTTTTATTGGTCAGGCACTGTCCTTGGGTAGTGGCTAAGACACATTTCTGAAAATATAAGCAGAGTCAGTAAAAAGACCAATGCCATAACAAATGTAAATCCCCCAAAAATGTATTATAAAAGCTGTTAAGCACTCTACAAAGTTCAGAGTCACATGTTTAATTTTACACACCAAAGATAAGTAAACTTCCATTTTTAATAGATTATGTAAACAAAGCTTTTAAAATGCAGACATCTTATAAACAATCATTATTTACTAACATCATTGTCAATATTTTAACATCTTTAATTTGCCACATGATCAGGATGCTTACATAATCATTAGCTGCAATAATGATGCGAAAATTACATTAATGAACTTTAGTGAAAACATCCAGGAAATATTTTACGTAGACTGAGTTTTAAAAATGGTTCTCTTGCGACTGTAAGAAATCTCAGTTGTTGCCCTCTCCCCTCTTTGTAGGCAGATAATGAAATGGGGTATCAGAAGCACTGGAGCAGGGGATCATTTCACCTAGCAAAACCAATCTTACTCTAGGATAGTTGGGTTAGAGTAAACAAAGTCATCTGTGTGTTTGAGCCAACCCATGCCTTTAGAGTACTTAGTGCTTTAAGAAAATTAGATTACCATTAAATAAGAAATTCATGGACAAAGTAGTTGTCCTCATACAAATGTAAAGATTTTGATTTTTTATTACAATATAATTTTTCAAAACTAAAATGATTATCTTTGAAAAAATACATAAAAATATATAAGTAATTCATATTAAATGAATAATCTGATAAAAAGAACAAAGAAAGCTTTTAGAATGTACTCCATCAGTAGATAAGGGACTGTCATTTTACCCACAGCAAATTGCAATAAAATAAAAATTTACATATAATTGTGTATTAATTTCCTAGGTCTGTTTAGGACAAATCTGCATGTTCCGGAGATACTCAAGCACAGAACGCGTCACCCAGTGAGTGATGGTGGAGATGGCCTGAAGGTTGCACAGGTGCTAGGATCCAATGCAGCTGACACATGATCAGGGAGGCAGAGCCACTTAGAGTGACAGAATAGGGGATTTTCAGAGCAATTCCATCTTACAGAACTGAGGGAACTGGAACTGGTGAAATCTATTACAGATTGTTGCTGTTGCCTCTACTTTTGGGACTTAACTAACTGTAGGTCAAGGTTGGCAGTGGGAAAGAAAGCTGGTCACAAAATGAAAGAGAGGGAGGACCTAACAAAACAAGCAATGGGGAAAGGATTCCCTATTTAATAAATGGTACTGGGAAACTGGCTAGCCATATGCAGAAAGCTAAAACTAGATCCCTTCCTTACACCTTATACAAAAGTTCACTCCAGATGGATTAAAGATTTAAACATAAGACCTAACATCATATTGCCTGGAAGAAAACCTAGGCAATACCATTCAGGACATAAGCATAGGCAAGGACTTCATGGCTAAAACACCAAACGCAATGGCAACAAAAGCCAAAATAGACAAATGGGATCTAATTGAACTTAAGAGCTTCTGTACAGCGAAAGAAACCACCATTAGAGTGAACTGGCAACTAACAGAATGGGAAAAAAATTTTGCAATCTACCCATCTGACAAAGGGAGCTAATATCCAGAATCTACAAAGAAATTAAACAAATTTACAAAAAAAAAAAAAAAAACCATCAAAAAGTGGACAAAGAATATGAAAAAACACTTTTCAAAAGAAGACATTTATGCAGCGAACATACATATGAAAAAAAGCTCATCATTACTGGTCATTAGAGAAATTCAAATCAACACCACATTCAGATACCATCACATGCCAGTTAGAATGGTGATCATTAAAAAATCAGGAGACAGCAGATGCTGGAGAGGATGTGGAGAAATAGGAATGCTTTTACACTGTTGGTGGGAGTGTAAATTAGTTCAACCATTGTGGAAGACAGTGTGGTGATTCCTCAAAAATCTAGAAATAGAAATACCATTTGACCCAGCAATGCCATTACCGGGTATATACCCAAAAGATTATCAATCATTCTGTTACAAAGACACGTGCACATGTATGTTTACTGTGGCACTGTTTACTATAGCAAAGACTTGGCACCAACCCAAATGTCCATCAATGATAGACTGGATAAAGAAAATGTGCCACATATATACCATGGAATACTATGCAGCCATAAAAAGGAATGAGGTCATGTCCTTTGCAGGGACATAGATGAATCTGGAAACCATCATTCTCAGCAAACTGACACAAGAACAGAAAACTAAACACCGCATGTTCTCACTCATAAGTGGTTGTTGAACAATGAGAACACATGGATACACAGAGAGGAACATCACACAGCAGGGCCTGTCGGGGGGTGAGGGGGCTAGGGGAGGGATAGCAGGGGGTGGGGAGATTGGGGAGGGATATAATTAGGAGAAATACCTAATGTAGATGAACAGGGGGATGGATGTAGCAAACAACCATGGCATGTGTATACCTATGTAACAAACCTGCATGTTCTGCACATGTATCCCAGAACTTAAAGTATAATTTTTAAAAAAAGAGGGAGGTCAAACTAGACCCTAAATTTGACTTTTACTACCTCCCACCTCAACAATTCAGTTGGCCCACAGAAGATGCTGGTGATCTTCACCAGGGAACTGTCCCCAAGTCTTAGACTTTTAGAAGTTGAAGGAGGAAATCCAGTCAGAGGTAAAGAACCACAGATGGCTGCCCTGTGCCAGCTGGGTGACCCAAGATCAACGATATCCTGTGTGTAATGCTTCAGAGTCCTCTTGTTTTTCTACAGATGGGTCTGTAGGCTCATTTCAGTTTGGATCATCATCCTGCTAGACTGAATTATTATTCACAAGTAAATGATGGATATTTGGTATGCAAGATGGTATTTGACACACTGGATTTTCTCTCTGAAGATTCACTGCTCAGACAGTCTGTCTCCTTACAAAGTACATGGGAGTCCATTGAGAATAGGAATAAAATAGCAAATCAATTGGAGAATCTGATTAGAATTAGACTGTATATAATTTCATGGGCACTTTTATTATGACACAGCTTTGAAGTGTAATCATTTGTTTGCCTGTATTTTGAGCTCCTCTAAAAGAGAGAACATGTTTTATTCAACATTGTAGTTCTGGTACAAGGCACTGACACAAGAACAGAAATGAATTTATTCTGTTCTTTATTGTCAATGAATTCATTGATAATAAATCAATGACACTGGTTTTACATAGAATTAAAAAAGAAAAACCCTGGACTATTGGTACAATAGAGTCCTAGTGCTAAGATCAATTTTACTCTGCTATACACACACACACACGTGCGTCTCTGTGTTATGTGTATGCATATATATGTGCGTATACATTATACATGCACCAAAGAGATGAAATATATATGTGTATACATATATATGTATTTAAAACTACATATGTGTTTACAGCTGAAGAGACAGAATGTGTGTGTGTGTGTGTGTGTGTGTGTGTGTGTGTGTGTGTGTATTCTGTATCTTCATCTGTAAAAGAGACACTGTCAAGGACTATTCCCCAGAAGTACTATGCCTAGCATTCACATTCTTCCCTGGCATTTGCAAATACATCTTCTTTAATTTGCCAAATACTCTTCAGTCAGGCTACCAGGATCATGCTCAGCTCTGCTTGCTTTGTTTCCCTTGAAGAGTCTCTACACGAAGCCCTCATATTTCAAAACTTGGCTCAAATGCTTCCATCTCCAAGCAGGTCATTACTAGCCATGTAAAAATCCCATGCTCTGTCTTACACATACATCCTCCTGAATAGCTATAGAATCTTTTACAAGCCATAACCATGTGGCTGTACATAAACCGTGTTCCCTTGTAAACCTATTTGACCTGGTTAGGGGAATATATATTGCCTTCCAAAGGGACAGTAAATTGCTTGATGTTAGTGAGCACACATTTGCACTCCGCGCAGCTAGTGTGGCCACATCTTTTTGATTTTCGAGCAGAGCCCTCAGAATTTTATTTGGAGATGACAGCTTGATCATATGTAACTAAATCTAATTTAATGTAATATTTTTACATCAAAAAGACTGTTTCTATAATTAGTCTTATCTTTCCTCCATACAGAACTCATGTGCTATGTATATACATAAGTTATTTTATATCATGCTTCAGATAAACATAAATAAATGCAACAAGGATCAGAAAAATCTCCCTTGTCAGACCATGGGTTCTCATTATTTTGGTTCTAAAAAAGTACTCACAATACCTTGAATTTAGAAGTAGCTCAACATACATGAGTCGAACAGAATTTCAAACAAATCAGACCTGTGTTTTGGAGATTCCTTAACCTACAGGTTATTTTTAGTGTTCCCTAGGGGAGAGACAGAGTGAAAGAGCAAGTTTCAGAAAAAATAAATAAATATAACACTGGTGAGGCAAGATACAGAAGAATACTGGCATGAGAGCAGAAAATAACCTCTGCAATCACAAAGTCCAAAGCCTCCACTATACCCTGTGGCCAAAAGCAACCTACTTAAGGCAAATTGACAAGTAGGAGACTTTTACCAGATTCGTAGTGTTGTCCTGGATCTTAGTTCTCATTCTCCAGCAGCCGTTGATATTTTTCTACCCCACATTAAGGGTAGGATCCCATTACATAAGCAATTTCTATTATGGTTTACAAGACCCTATTGGTGTCCTACACCATGTCCACCAACTAAGAAGACTCCTGCAGCTTAGATGCACACTTCCCACACATGCTGTCTTCTTCCCTTACATGCCCAGCCTCTCAGATGGCACCAAGAGGGGTTGGGCCCCGGTTGCTCATATCAGTGGCCCACTCATCCAAGTACCCTTTAATGACCTTTCTCCCTTCTCTGCTTCACCCCCTACTCCACTCACTATAGTTCCTGGGATCACTTTCAAATCATCTGCCTGTATACAAGTCCTTGTCTTAGAGTTGGCTTTTGCAGGATTCCAAATTAAGACTGACGAAAAGGGGCCAAACGCAATAAATTGTCAACATCATTCTCTAGTTCTAACACTTATAATGGTTCGTTCCTTTACAATTTTTATGGTAATTATTTAACCCAGGTGTCAAGACTACTTTCTTTCACTACAGAGAAATAAGGCACATATCTAAATCCAACTAGAGATGCCAGGTAAACCTTAATGCTCTTCTGCCTACCATGTAAGGACTCTGTTTGTTTCATGAATGGGAAAATCAACAGATCAATCAGCTGGGTAAGTTTTGTTCACATTTGGAAAAGATTTAAAGTAAGCATTTCAAGCACGATTATGACTCACCCTGTTGCATCAAGTACTCCTCTGTGGATAAAATGAAAACACTGCTAATGTTCACTCTCCCATGATAAAAATAAAGAATTCTCAATGTCTCTGAATGGCTGATTAGTTAGTAAGTGAACATTGCTCTAGGGCAGGGCCTCTGGAACTTTCAGGAGCAAACCACTTGCCTGGAGATCTTGTTAAAATGCATATTGAGTCAGCAGGTCTGGGTGGGAGCCAAGAAGCTATATTTCTAGTAAACTCCCAAACGTACTTTGAGAGGTAGAGCTGTGAACATGTGTTTTCCCATAAGGCAGCCACTAGCCACATGTGGCTATTTACATTTCAAATGAAATAAAACTAGAAATTCAGTTCCTCAGTCACACAAGTCACATTTCCAGTGGTCCATAACCACATGTGGCTAATGGCTACTATATGGACAACACAGATACAGAACATTTTTAGCAATGCAGAAAGCATTGAACGTGCATTGGATTAAACTTGGAGAAATGTTGTCAAATAATATTTTACTTTTCTTTGATTTTTTGATTCTTTTAATCTTTCCTTTCTATTTCGCACATTCCCCAATTACTTCCAACATACCATGCTATGTCTGTGGAATTTTTTTCTTCTCTTACACATTCATACAGGAGTCGGAAAGGGAGGGTATGTCTAAGGCATCCTATAGGTACACTTCTTCTAAAAGAGCTGGTTGAAATTCCATGGGTCATCAAGACAATGTGCAGTTCATAAATCTTATTTCCAAGTGGTTTTTTTTGGTTTATTTTTTTGTTTTTGTCTTGTTGAAGACAGAGTGGGGCAATTACATTAAGTTTGATTGGCTTATATGTCTTCTTTTCTTAGTATACGGACTATAGCAATAATCTTTTTCAATTTTATTATCCCAAATAAAAATATGTGCAGACACCACTCAGCTTTTAGTATGAAGACTGAGAATACAGATCTCTTCATTTTCATGAAAAACACATTTTTTTGTCCTAATAGTGTTCTTCCAATCTACCTTTCCATGAAAACGATACTTTTTTATTGACTGATATAGTCATTTATCTTTTCCACTAGCTGAAAATGCCTTATAAATATAATACTTGTTTTCTTCTCAGTTAATCTGTTAGAGTTTCAGGAAGTCAGGAGTGGCTATTGATAAACAGTCTTTCTGGAAAATAAAGATATGCCTGAAGTTGAAATACAACATGAATTGCTTGATTATAATTAAGTGTAATTCAGTTTAGAAAACTACAGATGATGACAGAATATACTATAGGCAACCAGTCCATGGAAGACACCAGAGATGGTGCTAGATTAATTATTCTAGCTATTGAGTTTTTAAATCTAATTTGAGACAGTGAAAGTTTCAAAAAACAAGATTCAGAATATGTTAAAAAATGTCCCATACCACAAATAAAGAATGATCTAGAATTTAGTTGTCTATTGAATGTTCTTTACCTTTGCAATCAAACAGTGGTAATAGGAGCCTTCTGATATTAGCCTTTCATACCTAGCTAGCATACTGTGACAGGGTCTCTGAAAAGTAGCAATTAGTGATGGAGTCAACTTCAAGATCTGTAACAAATTCAACAGAATACTTGACCTATCTCAAATGTTTGATACATTTTGTGTACTTTAATTATTAAAACTGCTGGTAGAAGCAGATCTTCAGATTTTAAAATGCCTTTACTTGCTTACACTGACAACTTGAAAAAGAAAAATCCAGACTGCTCCTTGCTCATGTTATTAAGTACAAATGTTCACAATTTAAATAAATCTGGAAGAGCCTTCATATAACAAGGGTTTCTTGTGACAGCACACCCTATCTTTGTCAATGAGAAGAAAACATTAACACTTGACAATTTTAAACAACAATTAGGTGAGGTAAGAAAAACATGGCTGACTTCTTGTAAACTGCTTTATTTCTTTATAGATTCCGGATATTAGGCTGTTGTCAGATGGGTAGATTGCAGATACTTTTTCTGTTGGTTGCCAGTTCACTCTAATGATTGTTTCTTTTGCTGTGTAGAAACTCTTAAGTTTAATTAGATCTCATTTGTCTATTTTGGCTTTTGTTGCCATTGCTTTTGGTGTTTCAGTCATGAAGTCCTTGCCTATGCCTATGTCCTGAATGGTTTTGCCTAGGTTTTCTTCTAGGGTTTTTATGGTGTTAGATTTTATGTAAACAAATCCATTCAAAAATGGGTGAAGGATATGAACAGAAACTTTTCAAAAGAAGACATTTATGGGGCCAACAAATATATGAAAAAATGTTCATCATCACTGGTCATCAGAGAAATGCAAATCAAAACCACATTGAGATACCATCTCATGCCAGTCAGAATGGCTATCATTAAAAAAGTCAGGAGACAACAGATGCTGGAGAAGATGTGGAGAAACAGGAATGCTTTTACACTGTTAGTGGGAGTGTAAATTAGTTCAACCACTGTGGAAGACAGTATGGCAATACCTCAAGGATCTAGAAATAGAAATTCCATTTGACCCAGCAATCCCATTACTGGGTATATACCCAAAGGATTATAAATCATTCTATTATAAAGACACATGCACATGTATGCTCATTGTGGGACTGTTTACAATAGCAAAAATTTGGAACCAACCCAAATGCCCATCAATGATA
>CAUYLG010049969.1:0-19236 GCA_963573385.1 Cacajao melanocephalus | reverse complement strand
TCTACAACCATCTGATCTTTGACAAACCTGACAAAAACAAGCAATGGGGAAAGGATTCCCTGTTTAATAAATGGTGTTGGGAAAGCTGGCTAGCCATGTGCAGAAAGCAGAAACTGGACCCCTCCCTGACACATTACACTAAAATTAACTCCAGATGGATTAAAGACTTAGACATAAGACCTAACACTATAAAAACCTTAGAAGAAAATCTAGGTAAAACCATTCAGGACATAGGCGTAGGCAAGGACTTCATGACTGAAACACCAAAAACATTGGCAACAAAAGCCAAAATAGACAAATGGGATCTAATTAAACTCCAGAGCTTCTGTACAGCAAAACAAACAATCATTAGAGTGAACCAGCAACCAACAGAATGGGAAAAAATTTTTGCAATCTGCCCATCTGACAAAGAGCTAATATCCAGAATCTACAAAGAACTAAAACAGATTTACAAGAAAAAAAACAAACACACCCATTCAAAAGTGAGTGAAGGATATGAACAGACACTTTACAAAAGAAGACATACATGAGGCCCACAAACATATGAAAAAATGCTCATCAACACTGGTCATTAGAGAAATGCAAATCAAAACCACATTGAGATACCATCTCACGCCAGTTAGAATGGCGATCATTAAAAACTTGGGAGACAACAGATGCTGGAGAGGATGTGGAGAAATAGGAACACTTTTACACTGCTGGTAGGAGTGTAAATTAGGTTCAACCATTGTGAAAGACAGTGTGGCAATTCCTCAAGGACCTAGAAATAGAAATACCATTTGACCCAGCAATCCCATTACTGGGTACATATCCAAAGGATTATAAATTGTTCTATTATAAAGACACATGCACATGTATATTCATTGTGGCCCTGTTAACAATAGCAAAGAATTGGAAACCCAAATGCCCATCAATAATAGACTGGACATGGAAAATGTGGCACATATACACCATGGAATACTATGCAGCCATAAAAAAAACAACAAGTTCGTGTCCTACATAAGGACGTGGATGAAGCTGGAAACCATCATTCTCAGCAAACTGACACAAGAACAGAAAATCAAACACTATGTTCTCACTCACAGCTGGGTGTTGAACAATGAGAACACATGGACACAGGGAGGGGAGCATCACACCCTGGGGTCTGTTGAGGGGGACTAGGGGAGAGACAGTGGGAAGTAGGGAGTTGGGGAGGGATAACATGGGGAGAAATACCAGATATAGGTGATGGGGATGGAGGCAGCAAACCACGTTGCCATGTATGTACCTATGCAACAATCCTGCATGTTCTTCACATCTACCCAAGAACCTAAAGTGCAATAAAATATATAAAGAAAGAAAAGAAAGAGAAAGAAAGAAAAGAAAGAGAAAGAAAGAAGGAAGGAAAGAAAGAAAGAAGAAAAGGATGGAGAGAGGGAGGCAGGAAGGAAGAAAGAAACGAAGGAGATATATAATTAATGAATGAAATGATTGGGAGTATACAACAAATAAATGAAATGAATGGGGGTTTAGATGGGTTCTATTTCCTTAAATGTTTGTCTCCACATTAGTAAGTCAATTTCCAACATGCATTTAAAGAAATTTTTTTGTTGTTAAATTATTGTCTCAGGTCGGCTCAAATAAAGGTAAGGTCAGCATTCAAAAGAGCAAAGTATTCCTGTGATTTAAAAATAAGCTTTTTCCTAAGGAGAGATGGACATGTTAAACAGTTTGGTAGATGTTATTCCTGACCATATTGATTTTATGTGTGGTTTTTTTTTTCTAACAATCCTAGAGAAAGTGACCCCACGATTCTCAGAATCAATCATGGCAAATCTCAATAGTGTTCTATTCCAGGAAATGGTCTGACTCAACAAAGGTTTGTTTCAAATGCAGACTCAATCATCTAAAAGTTATACCACCCAAAGCACGGAGCCTCCTGTGATTCTGTCAGTGGTAATTTCCTTGAGTTCTTTAAGCTTCATTATTAACAGACCCAAATCCAAAGAGGAAGAAAAACAGGTGCAGGGTATATCTCGCCTGTCACATTTCACAGACTGTGGGTATAAATCACCCAGATGCTTACACGTAATTACCAAACAGTATTTATAGCTAACTTCAAAGCATTCAAAGGCTGATGATCCAGTTTACGGATTCGACTACCCTGTTGCATCACTTTCAGTGTCGTCATTATCCCCAAGTATTAGATTGGCAAGAAGAAAAGAAAAAATAAAACTCAAACTCGTCTATTAAGAACTTAAGGTCTCAGAGAATATGGCTGGTAAGGATTAAAGCAATTGACTAAGATGACATTTTTGGATTATGTGTGTATTTCAATCATCTATGCTTTCCCCAGGCCAGTTCATGTCATGAAAATTGATATTCACTAGCATAGTCATGCCTTCCAGATCCTCCTTACCCTGAGAGCTTGTACTTAGGCTCTTCTCCACTTATAAGACTTAGCTGTGAAGAAATGTCATGATTTAGGCTTACAAAAAGACAGAATTATGCTAATCCCACACCAAAGCCAAGAAGAGCAGGAATGGATTCACGCTCTGCAATTCCCATGATCTATGGACCATTGAAAACTACAGCTCCTCCCCCCGTTTACTGAAGTGTCCTGAAGTCTTGATAAAGGGGGCTTTTTAGGGACAGTATCTGGGAAATGTCACTCAAGGTGGGTCAACATCATCCTGCTCCCCTGGGAAGGACAGCACATTTGTTCAATACAAATGTGTATTGTGTATTCACAGACTTCATCTTTCCTATTTCTTTCCTTGGCATTTTCCCAGGCAAGTGGGTCAGACAGTGAACTTTAAAGTATGATCTGATTACTGACATTTTCTTGGATTTTTGGATGTCAGGCATTGCTTAACTCTTGTTACCTCGTTTCCTCTGTGTTTGCTAAATGGTGATTTGGTTCTGACTCACTTGATACATAGGGAAGATGAAAAGGATGATCACAAAAGTATCTTTCACTTAGCAGTTACCAAGAATTTGCCATTTACAAGGCACCATAACAGGTTCTGTGTGGCTTATTATATGAGATGGTCACAACAAGGTGCAAAAAGGAAACACCTCTTTTTTTCTCCTATTGCTGGTCTGCTATGTCAAAGCTTCCTGTCCCATCCCTGGACAACAGCTCAGGCAGCTCCCTCCGCTTTCATTCGCTTTAACTAAGACTCACTCTTAGATATTGAAAAGTCCAGTAGAGTCATATCAAAACACCAAGATCACATTTACAACTTCTTCCTTCTCCTTAACTCAGGCCTAGCCTGTAGGTCAGACAACTACAGTAGGTATAAGGGTGCCCAAACTGGTCTCTTATGTCTTTTCCACCTTTCCTTCTCTATCTTCCCCCTCTCTAAGCCTCATAGAGCCAAGGAGGAAGAGGAGCCAACTACACAAATTTCCCCTGAGATCACCCCAGCTGGATATCAGCCCTCAGGTGACGAAGACTTCCAAATTTCCAAGGTTCCCCGCAGCTGTGTTGAACTCTCAGACCTGGGCAAGGGGCACTCTGGCCAGCCTCTTTCAATCTTGCTCTCATTAAGGCAGGAGACAGACAAATACCTAGGAAAATAGGGAAGGGTCCTGGGTGAAACCCCACTTTCAAGCTTAAAGCAGCCCGAAAGCTGAACGACCAGAGTGCTGGTTCCAGATGAAACCTGCAACCCAGAGGGAGAAATTTTGCCCCTGTTTGCCCGCCCTTTCCCAATTGATTCTTTCTGAATTCATGCCTTTTAACCAATCAAATGTTGCTTTTTCCAATACTATCTATGGCTTCCCTGGGCATGCCTGCCTACGCACTAGGGGAACAGGGTGAAGCCAGCAGGAATTCACGCCTTATGCAGGGGAGGAGCCTGGCCTCTTCAGCCCACATAAGGTAGCCCAGATACTCAATTAAGGAGGTGAAAACCTGTTGGCAGGACCCCTGTCTTTTGCTGAGACCTTCTTTTCACTTAATAAATTCTATCCTTCTCCCATTCAGTGTGTCTGCATGCCCAAGTTTTTCTAGTCATGAGACAAGAACCCAGATTTAGCTGAACTAAGGAGCAAAAGTCCTGCATCACCTCCATATCCTGTCCTCAGCAGTCCAAACCCCAAAAGATCTAATTATAGGTGATCTTTGGGAGGGAGGGATCTCCTCCAGATGGCCCTGTTACCTTGGTCCTTGGGAACTCAGCATTGTTATAAATTTGCCCAGGTACAGCCCACCCTCCCTCTGCCTCTGCAGGCTACTTCAGATACTCTCCTGCCTTCATAACTTTCCAGGCAGGACACAGCCTTCAGTCTTAATGTCACACCTATGGACACATGACGTTTCCCAGGAACTCCCCCTCCATGTTCCATGCAGATGGTAACACTCCCCAACAGACCTCCTGTAACTGAGAAACCAGTCTTCTCTTCTGTAGGCTGTGGGCACTGCCAGTCTCTATAGGGGGATCCTCCTGGGAGGCCTCACTTGCTGGGGAAGGGGAGGAGTTGTTGGAAACACCCTGGGAAAAAAGGCAGAGATCTCTATTCATATAGAGATGAATATTTTATTGGACTTCTTCCAATAAAACCCGTTAGAATTTCTTTTATTTATAAGCTGAAAATGCAGGGGAGCAGGTGCATTTGCTACAGCAGATTTGCCGTCTTTTAGTTAAGACTTGCTTGGATGTGTCTATCACTTGTCTTTATGATGTGAGGATACTTATTCCCTAGGTTTTGGACTTTAATATGGTTTGGCTGTGTCCCCATCTAAATCTCATCTTGAATTATAGCTCCCATAATTCCCATATGTTGTGGGAGGGACTTGGTGGGAGATAATTGAATCATGGGGGCGATTTCCTCCATACCGTTCTCGTGGTAGTGAAGAAGTCTCACAAGGTCTGATGATTTTATATGGGGTTTCCCCTTCCTCTTAGCTCTCATTTCTCCCTTGTCTGTCACCATGTAAGACATGCCTTTCACCTTCTGTCAGATTTGTGAGGCCTCCCAGCCACATGGAACTGTGAGTCCATTAAACCTCTTTTTCTTTATAAATTACCCAGTCTCAGGTATGTCTTTATCAGCAGCATGAAAACAGAATAATACAGATTTGAACCAAATTTTGGAGATTGACTTTCCACTGACATTCTATTACCCATCTACTACACATGTAAAATCCAGATGTTCACTTCCCTTTCTTGCTCAGAATCTAGCCTCCTAACATACAAGGATAAGCACAGGCTTTGAACAGCTGTGAGTGGCTCTGAGGAGCTGTTGTCAGTGTCAAGACTTCATCCTCCATCCCTCCAAACCCTCGCCATGAGCAATTTTTCACAACACTAATGGCCACATGCAGAAATCCTGACTGTCAAATCAATAGGATGAGGCTTCCTCTCTAGGACAGGAGTGAGTCTTCCATTTAAGCTATGCCTTCATGAATTTCTTCACTAAAAGGTTTGAACAAATTTTGAAAAGGAATTACAACATGGAGAGAAGGTGGGGCTGTTTTTGTTAACTCCTTTCAGAAGCCAGAGGGAAAGTCCCCAGGGAAATGAAACCTCCACAAGAGGATCATTCATGTATACTTCACCATCCTACTTGGCTGCCCTGCCCTGCGGTTCCCACTTCTTTCTCTCCCAGTCACCTCTTTCTATAAGTGTACATCTGTGAATTCCACACACCTCTCAGTGAAATCACCCCTATCCACAGAAAGGAGTCTGTTCTCCTGGATCTTACAGAATCTCTATTTCTGCATAGTATGTTATAATGTAAAATCTTTCCAACAATGAGGACACTGTGACAAATCATATACTAAATATCCATGCACCCTCCTCCAAGTGTTGTAGTGGGGCGAGCATAGAAAGTCAACACCAAGACAAAAGTATGCCAAATTGCAGGGTCTTTATTGCCGGCAGCCATGGAGGACTCACGTCTCTCCAACCCGTGGCCCCAAAAGGAGGGTGTCAAGACCTTTTATACCCGTAGACCACCTCAGGGTTGAGGGTGAGGGGCGGGGGTGGAGGGGAGGGGCTTCAGACATTCTGAGGGCCAGTGGATTCTGTAAATCACCTCCTGGGCAGAGATGAGGGTGAGGGGCTCCGGACATTCTGAGGGCCAGGGGACTTTGGATATTCCGATTGTTACTTAAGTGGTTTACGGAAGTCAAGATAAGTGTTAGTTTACACATTGTCTGGGTATGGGTGGAAATTACAGACCTTAGATACTTAGTACAAGTCACAGGGGCCAAGATGGCGTGGGTTTGGACTGCTTGCCTGTCACATTTGGGGTTACAGAGAACAGTTTCAACAGAAAGCCGAGGTATGGTTGAGGTATGCAGTTTTATGGGGCTTTTTCCGTATCACACAAGCTTTATCAAATCTACACACTTTTGCTATATTTACTTGTGATTCTTTTTCTTAAAAGTAACAATATTTTACAAATATAATTAAATCCCACAATCGTAACACTTCCAACCCCATGCCCTCCTCCCTCCCTCATCCCCCAACTAGAGGAAATTGCTTTAGGGATATGGTGTTTTGCCTCAGGCATTTTTCTCAAGTTTACATTTTTTTGAGCCAGAGAACTCTAGGGCTTGCTTTCCCATGATGCCAGCAGGATGTCCAAGCTCCTCAAAACACTTCAAAGAGGGGAAAAGAGGTGGACTCTGGCTCTCCAGACGCCATTGTATAAAGTGAATATGAGTCTTCCAGGTTGAGTTTTCCTTTTCTGCTCCTTAACTCATTTATTTCACACATTCATTACTCACAATTAGTGGATTGTCAGGCACTGTTCTAAACTCTGGAAACACGGTAATGACCAAGATGGAGGAAGCCCTCCCTAGAGGGCTTGCGTTCCAATGAGGGGAGAGGGACAATAAGAATATAACTCAGTAGATCAGAACACATCAGATAAGTGCTTGGAAGAAAGCAGGATTGCAGAGTCAAGGATGATGAGAAGGAAGAGGGTAATTTAGGTAGGTGGGGTGGTCAGGTCACCCATCTGAGGTGGAGACAAGAGTTCTGGGCCTTAGATGATGTGAAGCAGTTAACCTGGGAAGATCTGGGAGAGGAATGTTCCAGGCTGAGAGAATCGCAAATGTTGGGGCACAGAGCCAGGAGTGAAGTCAGAGGGGTCATGGAATACAGAGAAAACCCATGTGCCTGAAGCCTGGAAGGAGGGGAAGGTGGGAAACAGAGTCAGGGCCAAACCCTGTGGGGGCTCACTGGTGTGAGCTGCAGACGCGCCTGTAAGATCAGACAGATGCAGTGTGGGGTTGGGGCTGGGGCAGGTGAGTCGCACAAGCTAAACCTGGCTCAGCATGAACACCTGTCCTCACTGCCTCAAAGCTGGCAATATGCCCTCTCTACCCTCAGACCCAAGAAGCACTGGTGCACAGAGCAGTGTTTGGCTCTTTCCCTGCTTGCCTGGGAGCCTGCAGAATTAAGAACTGGGCCTCACACACGTTGAGGGTATAACCCAACTGTTTTCCCAAGAGACACATTACATGGCCCATTCAGGAAAGAGCCGTACTAAATTATTTCCATAACTCTTGGCTGTCTTTGGTATCCCTTTTGAAGAAGAGAAATGGGATGACCCTGTCTCCTCATTTTTTATAGACTCCTTTATTTAATCTCCCAACTATCCAAAGAGGGGGGAATCATTAACCCTGTTTTGCAGGCAAGCAGCATGACGCTCAGAGAACTTCAACTCCTCAGTGGCACATGTAGCCACATCCAAAACCAAACACATTACGATTCAGTGACACATAAATATTTACACAAACTGGGATGAAAGATCGCAAATACCATCATGTCAGTCTGGTCATCAAAGAAATTACTTTTAAAAAAGAATTATCTTTTGTTTTCAGTGATTTTTGGCACAAAGGATTATGAACCTGTAGCTGAGTGACTCCAAATTATTCATCTGTTAAAGGAGAAAACAAAATTGTCCTAACCAGATCACAAGTTTCTGGAAAAAAAAAAAAAGGTACCAAGAGCCATCACTGAATACACTAAGTCTGTCTAAATCCTCACAACCCTATAAAACAAGTAGGTATTTTTGTTATTCCTCTTTTATTAGGTTGGTGTGAACGTAATTGCAGTTTTTGCCATTGAAAGTAATGGTAAAAACTGCAGTTACGTTTGCACCAACCTAATACAGGGGTAACAAGTCACAAAAAAGTTAAGTCAACTGCAGAGCCACGAGTTCAATGTAGGTAGTCTACTAAACTGGGGTGCCTTGGCCACTGTACCCTTGTCTCACTGTAAATCAAAAACAATGAACACAGAAGCCCTAGATTTAGTAGCTACACAACGTAAGACATTCAAGGAAAGGGGAATGGCACTGGTCACCCCAGGAAAAGGTACAAAGGAGGAGGGTGCTCAACCCAGGAGGAGGGTGCAGAAGGGTACAAAGAGTGGGTGAAGAACCTGTGCTCATCAGTCAGAGGTCAGACTCACATCCATGACACCTGCAAGCCTCCCAATGGCCAGATCCCAGTATGCCATGTCCCTGTGTGACCCCCCAGTGTGTGCCAACCAAGATGTCTCCTTGGTGACAAAGAAAGGGGGCCTTATGGCATAAGAGGACACAGGGAAGAAAATGGGGGCAATTAAGAATGTGTAGATTATACTACAGATTTCAAGCCAGCTATAGTTTGCTCCTAAATGAAAAAACAGCATTCACTCACTCAAGCTGAAACATTTCCAGAATCACATCCATAGCAGGGAGATACTGCTAGAAAATACAGAAACTGACGTTTGCTCATGGTCCAGCTTGCTTCCCACTAAGCAAATCATTTCAAGAGAAGCCTGATGCCTCTGGGTAGATATGGCGTTTCTGATCCAGCTCATCCTGCTTCCGGTTTCCTGCAATAGGAGAGAGAGAGAGAGAGAGAGAGAGAGAGAGAGAGAGAGAGAGGAGAGAGAGAGAGAGAAGAGTACAGAAAGGGTTTTTGTCCTTGCAAACAATCAGAAATCACACGTTGCCTGGAAATTCATGCAAAAATACTTCCTTGGGTCAGTCCTCAATCGCAGGTTTTCATTGTTATACATATAATAAGTGTCATTTCTTAAACTCTGGCTAAGTCCTTTGCAGGCCTTATGGTAGAAGTTTCAGAATACTGACAGGTGAGTATTATAAACACTATTTTACAGAAAATATATCAAGCTTTTCTCTGTGGTCCAAGCACTGAGCCTGCTACTTTGCATGATTCTTGCATTTCATGAAATGACACCAAAACTCTAAAGCACAATTATTTTCATGTATCAGACATGTAGGCTAAGGCTCAAAGAAGGAAGGTGACCAGTAGTGATGTGCAAGGCTTTTCAGTAAGTGAACATGCAAGTTACTTAAATCTCTCTTAGCCTCACTTTCCTCCTCCGTAAAAAGGCTATGACAGTTCCTCACAGAGAAGCCAGAGGAACACGTCAACCTTTAATGTGCACATAAATCACCTGGTCTCTTGTTAAAACACAGGCTCTAATTTCAGGAGGTCTGGGACGGGACCTGAGATCTGCATTTCAAACTAGCTCCCAGGCAATGCCAGTGCTGCTGTGGACCACATTTTGAGGGGCAAAGCTTGCCTGGATTCTTGTTTTAAGCTTAAATGAGATAATGCACATGAAGTTCTCGGCATAGTTCCCGGCACACAGTAAGCATTCAGTAACTGTAAGCTGGTCTGATTATAGCTGTTTCTGTTGTTATAGTGAACTTTAAATTATCAGGCTCCAAGCTAGTGATTGGGTATTCTGTAAGATCTTCTTTATAATGGCCTGAAAAGCTCTTGAAAGAGCATGGTAATGGGCAAAGCCGTGTGGCATGAATTCGAATTCTCGTGTTACCCTTTCGTCCTGCCTTGAAACCTCTGTGAGACCATTTAGGATAATCTTTTAGGATAGGTAAGATAACTGTCCTACTTAGTAGATGGAATTGTGGGAATCCAATGTAACTACATGTGAGAAAGTCCTCTAATGTAAACACAAGAGTACCGTATGCACTGGTAGTCATGGTATTTCTGCAGAGGTAGGAAGACTTTCCAGCCACTCTCCCCTCATGGCCCTCCTCCCCCAGAGTTTAAGAACTGCTGGTGGCCTCTTAGAAAGCACAAAGGGTAATGAGGCCCAGCCTTTGACATTGTGTGGGAGAAATTGGCTCAAGCCGTGTTAAATGCTGCTTCTACTCAGCTTGCACAAGTCATAGAAGAAATGGAGAGTTGTTAGGAAAAGAAATTGTGGAACAGATAAAAAGCCACGCCAGCTGACCCTAAACCCATTTTCTTCTTAACCTTTACACTATACTGCCTCCTACAAGTAATACACAAATAATTAGTCATGCAAAATAGTAACACATGCTGAAGGCAACATGATGGTTAATATCAGCTGTCACTTGCTTGGATTGAGGGATGCCTAGATGACTGGTAAAGTATTGTTTCTGAGTGGGTCTGTGAAGGTGTTGCCAGAAGAGACTGGCATTTGAGTCAGTGGGCTGGGAGAGGAAGATCCACCCTCAGTGTGGGTGGGCACCATCCAATCGGCTGCCAGCACAGGGGGAGCAAAGCAGGTGGAAGAAGAAGGATAGGTGGTTTGCTGGGCGCTCTCTCTCTCGCTCTCTCTCCATGCTGGACTCTCGTTTCCTCTCCTCCTGTCCTTAGACATCAGACCCCAGGCTCTTCAGCCTTTGGGCTCTGGAACTTGGACCAGCAGCCTCCCAGAGGCTCTCTGGCCTTTGGCCACAGACTGAAGACTGCTCTGCAGGCTTCCCTAGTTTTGAGGCTTTAGGACTTGGACTGGGACACTACCACCTTCTGTCTCTCCCCAGCTGGTACATGGCCTAGTATGGGACTTCACTTTGTACTTGAGTGAGCCAGTGCTCCATGATAAATTCACACACACACACACACACACACACACACACACACACATGCCCTATTCATTCTGTCCCTCTGGAGAACTAACATGGGCAATGAGGAGACGGCCCCAGACCTCAGTTCTCACTCTCAGAGGGGTAAGACCTCCAGAGTCAAACTCAGCTTGAGGCCTGGAGAAAGAAACACAGAAGATCTTGAATGTAATTTCTATTTAGGCCCCAGGGTAGAGAGGACAAAGGGGTCCTCCCAGCTCCCACACTCCCCAGGACAGGAGCTACATGCAGTCTGAAGTCAACAGTCCAGCTGGCAATGACGTGGCTTGGAACCTTCCAGGTCACTCTGTAGTCTGTGTGGTACCCTCAGGACTCAGGAATGACAATGAGGTGGTTGCATTTTCCAATGCTATCATGTGAAGGCCCTTCCATTAAACACGGCAGTCAGCTTAGCAGAAAAGATCAACCATATTTACAAATATACTCATTAAATTTTCTGAAACAAAAGTTTCCACCTGCAAATAAATAAACATCTGGTATGGAAATTTTATATTTGGCATGGCAACGAAATGACTAACAGCTCAAAACTTGAAAACGTTAGAGTTGAAAATATAAAATTGGGTTCAGATCTCAGCCTATATTGTGAATTAATTGCAGTAAAACCTAATGGCCAGTAAAACCAGCATGGGCTGGTTACCTGTAAGGCTTTGGAGACAAGCAGCCTCTGTGAGTCAGACTTCCTGAATTCAAATCCTGACTCAGTCCATGGCTTTACTGCTGCAAAACCAAGTTAATTAACCTTTCTGGGTCTTAGTTATCTATAAAAATGAGACTGATAGTAGATGCTACCTCATAGGGCTATTGATAAGATTAAATGAGTTAATATGTACAAAGTCCTTTGAAGACACAGTAAGTGCCAAAAAACAATTTATTAATGTATGGCCTTAAGGAACCAATTGGCCTCCTGAGTCACAGTTCCTCATCTGTGACAGAATAAGTATATCCTGAGGGTAAAAAAAAATGTACGTAGAGGCATTCTGAAAAGTTAAAAGAGCTAGGTAAATTGTGAAATGATACAAGGTTTGTTATTGCAAAGAGAATTTTTATTTTGGGCCACACTTCAGTTTGATAAACTGAAGGCTAAGAGCCTGAGTGTGCATTGTCTCAGAAATGAATATCCTACAACGGCTCTAAATGTCTAACATCTCCTCTGGGACCTCAATCTGCCAAGAGCTTTTAATCTGACACATCCAGAGGTCACTGGGAGGAGGAATTAATTAATACAAATTTGAAAAGAATATGAAATGGGACTTAACCCACTGCTTGGAACAGGAACAAGCTCTGTGACTAAACAAAGCTCTCCCAAAGCTGTAACCCATGTTTTAAATAAGTTCTCTTTATCCTCGACACAATTCCAGATCCTTGACAGGCACCAAACATTGGAGAGAGAGGCCTAGTGAGCTCAGGCTTTAGGTCCGCTTGAGCTCCTGAGTTGGCTGAGAGTCCTACATACACAGCATCCTTGATGCAGAAAGTTGACCCACAGTGAGCAGGGAGCTTATTCTTTTCATAGTAGCCACAGATGTATACCCTTCTTCCACATTGAAAAGCACCCCAGATGATCTCACAATGCACATCTATAAAAATGCTCAGAGGCAACCTAGCCTAGAGATGACAGGCTGTACAGACACACTGGAATTTGTACCCCAACTCATCACTTAAGGGTCAGCTTGGGAAAGTTACATATTTGGCAGTGTCTTGGTTCTTTCTGTAAAATAAAAAAATAATAATAGTAGTACCAACTTGTATTCATTGTCTATTGCTGTGTAACTGTTTACCCCCAAAACTTGGCAGCATAAACCAGTCATTTCTGTGAATCAGGAATCAACAGAGCCTTAGCTGGGAGGGTCTGTCCAGGGTCTCTGGTGAGGATGCAGTAGAGCTGTTGGCCAGGGCTGCAGTTTTGAAATAAGATGATCCGCTTCCTAGCTCCCTCATGTGGCTGTTAGCCACATTCATTCGTTGTGGGCTGTTGGATCAAGTCCTCAGTTCCTCCCCGAGAAGGATGCTGCAGCTTTCTGTAGTTTAATCTTGGATGGGACATACCATCCTTTGTATTCTACAGGTTGGTCACACAGACCCACCCTGATACAATGTTGGAAGTGACCACCCAATGATGTGAATTCCAGGACATGGGGATCCTTGGGGTCCACCTTGGAGACTAGCTATCACACTACCTGACACAGTTATCCAGAGAATTAGTACGTTAATATGTGTAAAGGTCTTAGAATACTACCAGCTTATCATAAACACTCAGTATCATTTTTATGTTAGGGTTGTTGTTATAAGCACTCAGGGCTTAATTGGAAGCCATGAAATAGAAACACTCACCAGATTGCCCAGGCAATGACCACTACCAACCTACTAGCAAGAATTCATGACAATCTTAATCTACTTTTGCTTTCCTGTGCACTTATAACAATTAGGGCGTGAAAAGCATAGATGGGTTTTAATTTTGAGACAGGATTTCCATCATAGGAGTCAAGGACACAAAGAACTTGCCAAAGTTAACCTTGCATAGATGTCTCCCAAAACAGGGACATCAATTAAACAACTTGGAAAGGAGGGTGCCATTTGATGCAGTCCAAACAATTACAGGCCAGGACATCTAACCTGGGTTTTGCGTAAAATATCTGGCCCATAACTCTCTGCAAATTAAAGTTTCACAGGTGAAAGCCACAGAGGTAGGAAGGATGACTGCTTTACTTCTGTGTCCTAGCAGGCAGTGTGTCTGAACATAGTTCAACTTTTCCTGAATATCAGAGCTGCCATTATGGGCATCAATTATCGTACTGTGCCTGAACATTCTAATGTCCCAGCCTGCTGGGGAGTCTAAACTATATTTCAGAATATCTGCAGCTCCTTCTGAAAGTACCTTCTCCTTTAAAGTCATCCTTGCTTTCTGCTGTCACTTCTATCTCCCCAGAACTTCTCATGTTAGTATCTGCTACTGTTCACACTTTAATAAAGCTTAGAGCAGCACTGAGGAACACCAGAGGTAGCCAGCAGGGGTCCTGGCTTCCTCACAGGAACATGGTGGTAAGGAAAGCTGCCAAGCAGAGGGAGTTCAGAAGTGACCGAATACTTTCTCTTTACAGCCCAAGGACCCCAGGTGACACTCAGTTAAACCATCACTAATCTGGAAATGGTCAGAGCAGCTTGGAGGCAGCAGGTTTACTATTCTAAAAAGCTCAGACAAGGCTAAGTGGGTCATATGCTGGCCAGAAAATCAGACATTTTGATAGAAGGAGGAATTAGTGGCCTAGAAGTATGAAGTCCTGCACCAGAGAGCAGGCTTGCGGGGGTCAACAGCACTGTGAGGACCCTGGGTCTGGAGAGGTGCAGGAGATGATGCTCAAGGTGGGACCCGGCGTTGCTTCCACTCTGCCATGTAGGACTATGAACCAGCACTGACACCTCTTGTATTTAGGGAATTTGGGGCTCAGTTCCACATTTGGCAATTGCTTCCAAATGTGGAACTGAGTCTGAAACGACCTCAAATGTTCTCACTAGTCAAGTGGGACGGTAATGTATTATGATGGTGCTTGAATAGCTTTCAATATGGTATCAAACTTTGCAATTAACCAGGTCGAGTCATCCTTCCTACCTCTATGGCTTTCACCTATGAAACCTTAATTTGCTGAGAGTTATGAGCCAGATATTTTAGACAAAACCCAGGTTAGATGTCCTGGCCTATAATTGTTTGGACTGCATCAAATGGCATCCTCTTTTCCAAGTTGTTTAACTGATGTCCCTGTCTTGGGAGATGTCTATGCAAGGTTAACTTTGGCAAGTTCTTTGTGTCCTTGACTCCTATGATGGAAATCCTGTCTCAAAATTAAAACCCATCCATGCTTGTCATGCCCTAATTGTTGTGAGTGTACAAGAAAGCAAAAGTAGGTTAAGTATGTCATGAGTTCTTGCTAGTAGTATAGTAGTAGTCATTGCTTACCCTGGTGTTTCTAACACCTGGACTGAGGAAGGGCCCTTTGTTGTCATGAAGGGTTTTATTTACAAAGCAAGCACCTGGTCCAGTTAGTCCCTACTGGTCAAAGCAGAACTGTGTGGGATAAAGAATTTCCTCAGACAACGGTTAACTAAGCATAGGTTAGCACTTAGTTAACCAAATTAAACTTCTGTTTTAGAAATAATGTGATTCATAATTATGTACAGTCAGTCCTTGTTATTCATAGATTCCATGTAAATCTGCCTACTGACTAAAATTTATTTGTAACCCCACGGATCAATACTCGCGATGTTTTCACGGCCATTAGTGAACCTGTACAGAGTGGTGAAAAGATGAGTCACCCAACATGTGATTCAGATCAAACAAGGCAACACTTTGCCTTCGGGTTTCAATTCTCATTCTGTACATAATTATCCTTTTTGTGATCTGTTTAGTGCTACTTTTTTAGCATTTCTGTGTTGTTTTTCTTGTTGGCGACTTTGCTATTTAAAATGGCCCCAAGTACCGCACCAAAGTGCTGTCAAGTGTCTCTAATCACGAAAAGACTGTGATGTGTCTTACAAAGAAAATACACGTGTTAGATAAGCTTCACTCAGGCATGAATTAGAGTGCTGTTGGCCATGAGTTCCATGTTAATGAATCGATAATATACATGAAATAAGATGTCTTTAAATAGAAACACACATAAAATAAGGTTATGTATCAATCAGTTGATGAAAATGTCAAGACCAAAAGCTCGCAGGAACCTAAGCCTGTATTTCCCCTAGAAGCAAAGATTTGGTATCACCGCATGTTCTCACTCATAAGTGGGAGTTGAACAGTGAGAACACATGGACACAGGGAGGGGAACATCACACACTGGGGCCTGTCAGGGGGTTGGGGGCAGGGGTAGGGAGAGCATTAGGACAAACACCTAATGCATGTGGGGCTTAAAACCTAGATGACAGGTTGATGAATGCAGCAAACCACTATAGCACATATATACCTATGTAACAAACCTGCACGTTCTGCATATGTATCCCAAAACTTAAAGTATAATAAATAAATATATAAGTAAATAAACAATCATTTGATATTAAGTGATTACAGTGATTCTATAGGTCACAACTACTGCAAATCATGTAAATCGACTGTATTATGAATATGTTACAACTTAAATCAAATACACAGAGCTAGATATAATTATTGTATGTTTCTCATTAGAAATACCTAAAATGCCTGCCTCATTCCTGGACCTTTTTTTTTCTGGAGACAGAGGGAGACTCTGTCTCCCAGGGTAGAGTGCTCACTGCAATCTCCATCTCTCAAGTTCAAGCGATTCTCTTGCTTCACCCTCCTGAGTGGTTGAGATTACAGGCACCTACCACCATGCCCAGCTAATTTTTGTACTTTTAGTAGAGACGGGGTTTCACCATGTTGGCCAGGCTGATCTCAAACTCCTGATCTCAGGAGATCTGCCCACCTTGGCCTCCCAAAGTGCTAGGATTACAGGCATGAGCCACCGTGCCCCGCCAACCTGCACCTTTCTTGATACCAAGAACCTTCTTGGGCATAGACAGGCCTCCAACTCTCAAAGATTTGTGGCCTCTGAGCAGTTGTGAAAACAAGATTATCCCATCTGTAGACACCTCCTAAATATTAATAAATTAAGATGCTTTCTCTTCTGTTTATCTGGTAAAACTAAGAAAAACATTATGAAGAGTCCTATCTGATATCAACAATATAGTAAGGTTGTAGTACGATAGGAACTAGAAGGAGATCAAGTTAAAGTTCTCAGTCTTTGTGACCATGAAGAACACCCTAGTAAGCCTTGAGAAAGGCACAAATAACTTCTGCCATAGTAAAAGCAACCTCAGGGAATGCTGAATCCTGTTTCCCATTTTTACTGTGGCATATCTCCTAGTATTCTCCACATGGTAGATGAAAAATTCAGCCAAGGACACAGAGACAGAAGAGGGGCAGCCAACACCTGCCTCTAAATTAACCTAGAAGTACCTTTAGAGGCCATTACTCTTAGAAAGCAGATTCCTGACTTCTTCTTATCTAGTTTTAAATTTATTGCATCCCCGTTCAAGGCTTTATCTTTATGCTTGAATACTACTGCAACCTGCCAAAGGTCTCTCTGCCTCACCTCTTCTCATGCCCTTCAGTTTTTCACAACTCCGTATTGATTTTTATTATCTAAGGCCTCACAGTTCTCAGGATAAAGTCCAAAATCTACAGCCTGCCATTCAAGGCCATTTGAAATTTAGTTCAAATCTACAACATTTACTTTAGCTACCTCTACTTCTCAACACACAGCCTCTCCTCCAACCTCGTTGGTGTGCTTTCTGTTTCCAAATGCAGCTTGTATCTGCTCAGCATAGTGACTGAATGGTTAAGCTTAGGCTCTGGGGTTAGACTGACCTGAGTTCAAATCCGGTTTCAGCCACTTAATATATAACTCTGGGCAAGTAGCCTCAGTGCCCTCATTTTTAAAATGGGGTTAATAATCAGAGTGACAATCTCAGAGATTTGTTCTGATGATTAAATGTTATTATGCTAGAAACTTCTTAGCAGGACCTGGCACATTTAAAGCACCGAATATTAGTTTAAAACAAACAAAATAAATAAATAAAATAAACGTTGAGGAGTCCCACTTTCGTGTTTTCACCTGAGTCTTGAAATTTTGTCCTTCCTGTAATATCCATTCTCTTCCTCACAACTCCCAAATTCTGCCTTTTTTCACAGCCTTTAGTCTTTGACCAATGGACCAAGTCTCACACCCTGAAAACAAGCGTGAGCAGGAGTAAAGCATAAGTGATAGGGAGAGAGCAACTTGCCAGGTTCCCTAAAGAAAGTGGAAATAGAAGGTAGAAATAGAAAGAGAACGGTCTAGAGCTAAGCTTGGCAAACTTTTTCTGTACAAGGCCAGATAATAAATGTCTTGGGTTTTGTGGGCCATTCAGCTTCTATTACAGCTATTTAACTCTGCTGTTAAACTTTGAAGGCAGCCACAAAAAGCATGTAAATAAACAGGCATAGTTGATTCTAATAAAACCTTATTTACAAAAACAGGCAGCAACAACTTAGCAAGAGAAAAATAAGCAGCCCAATTCAAAAATAAGCAAGGGACTTGAAGAGACACTTCTCCCAAGAAGATGCACAAATGACAAGCACACAAAAAGATGCTCAGTATCACTAAAATTATATAAATGCAAATCAAAACTACAAGATACCACGTCACATCCATTAGGATGGCTATTATCAATTTAAAAAAAGAAACAGAAAATAACAAGTGTTGACAAGGACATGGAAAAATTAGGACCCTTGTGCATTGCTAGTAGGAATGTAAAATGGTACACCCACTGGAAAAATGGTGTGGTGATTCTTTAAAAAGTTAAACATGGAATTATTTCATGACCCAGACATTCCACTTCTGGGTATATACACAAAAGAAATAAAGTCAGACACAGGTATCTGTACATCAATGTTCATAATACAATAGCCAAAAAGTGAACACAACCAGCTGTCCATCAGTGAAAGAACAAATAAGCAAAATGTGACATATATACGTACCTAATGGCATATTTTTTACCCTTAAAAAGGAAGAAAATTCTGACATGTGCAACTACATAGATGAACCTTGCAGACATCATGTTAAGTAAAATAAGCCAGTCACAAAAGGGCAAATATTGTAGGATTCCACTTAAAATTCTTTTAAGTCTTGATTTTTTTTCCAGTTCTATATTGTTTTTGTAAATAAGGTTTTATTGGAATAGAGTAAAATTCATACAGAAAGTACAATAGTGGTTGGCAGGGGACTGGGGGAAGGAGAAATGGAGAGTGTTTAATGGGTAGAGAGTTTTAGTTGGAGAAGATGAAAGCGTTCTGGAGATTGATGGTGGTTGAACAACAATGCAAATGTACTTAATGCCACAAAATCCCTCTACTCTTAAAAATGGTGATCATTAAAAAATCTGGAGACAACAGACGCTGGAGAAGATGTGGAGAAATAGGAACACTTTTACGCTGTTGGTGTGAGTGTAAATTAGTCTCAACCATTGTGGAAAACAGTGTGGCGATTCCTCAAGGACCTAGAAATAGAAATTCCATCTGATCCAGCAATCCCATTACTGGGTATATAGCCAAAGGATTACATATTGTTCTGTTATAAAGACACATGCACACATATGTTCATTGCAGCACAGTTTACAATAGCAAAGACCTGGAACCAACCCAAACACCCATCAATGATAGACTGGAAGGGAAAATGTGGCACATATACACTGTGAAATACTATGCAGCCATAAAAAATGATATGTTCATGCCCTCTGTAGGGACATGGATAAACCTGGAAACCATCATTCTCAGCAAACTGACACAAGAACAGAAAATCAAACACCGCATGTTCT
>CAUYLG010049968.1:0-18539 GCA_963573385.1 Cacajao melanocephalus | reverse complement strand
AAATCATTTTATGAGACCAACATCATCCTGATACCAAAACCCGGCAGAGACTCAGCAAGAAAAGAAAACTTCAGGCCAATATCCATGATGAACATAGATGCAAAAATCTTCAATAAAATACTGGCAAACCGATTGCAACAGTACATCCAAAAGCTTATCCACCATGATCAAGTAGGCTTCATCCCGGGGATGCAAGACTGGTTCAACATACGCAAGTCTATAAACGCAATTCACCACATAAACAGAACCAAAGACAAAAATCACATGATTATCTCAATAGATGAAGAGAAGGCCTTTGACAAAATTCAACAGCCCTTTATGCTAAAAACTCTCAATAAACTAGGTAGAGATGGAACGTATCTCAAAATAATAAAAGCTATTTACGACAAACCAACAGCCAATATCATACTGAATAGGCAAAAACTGGAAGCATTCCCTTTGAAATCTGGCACTAGACAAGGATGACCTCTCTCACCACTCCTATTCAATATAGTACTGGAAGTCCTAGCCAGAGAAATCAAGCAAGAAAAAGAAATAAAGGGTATTCAAATAGGAAAGGAGGAAGTCAAATTGTCTCTATTTGCAGACGACATGATTGGATATCTAGAAGACTGCATCGTCTCAGCCCAAAATCTCCTGAAATGGATAAGCAACTTCAGCAAAGTCTCAGGATACAAAATCAATGTGCAAAAATCACAAGCATTCCTATACACCAATAACAGACTTAAAGAGAGCCAAATCAAGAACGAACTGCCATTATTCACAATTGCTACAAGGAGAATAAAATACCTAGGAATACAACTAACAAGGAACATAAAGGACCTCTTCAAGGAGAACTTTGTAGTTCCACTGCTCAACAAAATAAGAGAGGACACAAACAGATGGAGAAACATTCCTTGCTCATGGTTAGGAAGAATCAATATTGTGAAAATGGCCATACTGCCCAAAGTTATTTACAGATTCAACACTATCCCCATCAAACTACCAATGACCATCTTCACAGAACTGGAAAAAAACGCCTTAAACTTCATATGGAACCAAAAGAGAGCCTGCATAGCCAAGTCAATTCTAAGCAAAAAGAACAAAGCTGGAGGCATTGTACTACTGGACTTCAAACTATACTACAAGGCTAAAGTAATTAAAACAGCACGGTACTGGTACCAAAACAGAGATATAGACCAATAGAACAGAACAGAGGTGTCAGAGGCACCACCACACATCTACAACCATCTGATCTTTGACATATCTGACAAAAACAAGCAATGGGGAAAGGAATCCCTGTTTAATAAATGGTGTTGGGAAAACTGGCTAGCCATGTGCAGAAAGCAGAAACTGGACCCCTTCCTGACACCTTACACGAAAATTAACTCCAGGTGGATTAAAGACTTAAACATAAGACCTAACACCACAAAAACCCTAGAAGAAAATCTAGGCAAAACCATTCAGGACATAGGCGTAGGCAAGGACTTCATGACCAAAACACCAAAAGCATTGGCAATAAAAGCCAAAATAGACAAATGGGACCTAATCAAACTCTACAGCTTCTGCACAACAAAAGAAACAGTCATTAGAGTGAATCGGCAACCAACAGAATGGGAAAAAATTTTTGCAATCTACCCATCTGACAAAGGGCTGATATCCAGAATCTACAAAGAACTAAAACAGATTTATAAGAAAAAAACAAACAAGCCCATTCTCAGCAAACCGACACAAGAACAGAAAATCAAACACCACATGTTCTCACTCATATGTGGGTGTAGAGCAATGAGAACACATGGACACAGGGAGGGGAGCACTACACACTGGGGTCTGTACAGGGTAAATAGGGGAGGGACAGCAGGGTGTGGGGAGTTGGGGATAGATAGCATGGGGAGAAATGCCAGATATAGGTGATGGGGAGGAAGGCAGCAAATCACACTGCCATGTGTGTACCTATGCAACAATCTTGCATGTTCTTCACATGTACCCCAAAACCTAAAATGCAATTTAAAAAAAAGATTGAAGTAAAATTTCAGAATTTGTAAGACCTTTTTCTGATATTGGCCACTGTTCTTATTCCAATCCTATCTCTAACGTGGCTGTCTGAAAATCCTATTAGAGTAGAATAACAGTCTCTGAAAGGAGAGAAATTATAGGAAGCCCATGAATTAAAGAGAAATTAAAGGCCAGTCATGTATCTTTGCTCCTCAATAGAAACAATTTTTCTCTAATTGTCTGATAAGTTGCAAAACTTGTTTTCTATTTCAAAAGGCAGCACTACTGGCACAAGCTTTATTTACCCTTAATATTGTATACTTAGATGACAAATTTCAATCAGCTATAGAAAAGCACGTTGCTAGATAAGAGAGAAACAGAAAGATTAGAGAAAGAAATAGAGGGAAAGAATGAGTGAGAGAGATTAGAAGAGGCAGGGATCAGAAATAGACACAGAAAGTGAGACTAAGGAAAGAGGTAGTGTAAAAAGAAGAGAAAAGGAGAGGTAAAGAAAGAAAGATAAGGAGAAAAAGAAAGTTAAGGCATGTTGAAGATTGTGAAAGTTGTGAAAAATATTATAAAAAGGAATTTAGGCAGAAAATGTGTAATTTTCGTTTTAAAGGTCTAAGCAAGTTTTAAAATGTTAATTATTAAAGAAATTCTGAGTGTAAGCATATTAACTAAAGTTAAAGACGTATAATCCAGTTTTTCTGTAAACTAGACAGTAAAATAAGGCACAACAGGTTTTCCTTAAAGCACTAACCTGCTTCTTTACAAAGATTATAAAAAGTCTCTTAGCACAGGCACATCCCTAGAATTTCCAGTACACCAGCACCAGCCTGGAGACTGCATCCTCGTCAAAGGATGGAAAGAAGAAAAACCCAAGCCAGCCTAGGAAAGATCCTACAGGAACACACACACCCTGGACATCACCTGGGGAATGTTGAAAAGGTCAATGCAGGAGGCTGAGTGAATCCTGCTCTGGACACAGACACCATTCACTCCAGATAATTTGTATATTTTTTACTTTCTCACTAACTTTGTCTTCTACCTATATCTGCCACACTCTATTGAGCCCATCTTCTAATCTGCCTTTTTTACTGCCCTGTTACTTAACAAACACCCCCTTTCCCAGTTTCTAACAATGCAACTGCTTGGCTAAGGAGGGATAGATTTACCCCCAGTGGGGGTCCCTCAATAATGGCACACATTGGACTAAGGTGCCAGATAACATTACATATCACTCCACTATTCTCCCACTGTGTTTAAGTTATAAAGGTTCTAACCCTTACTGTGTATCTGCCCCAAAAGAAGTATGGCTAAATCATGGCAAAGGAAATGCTTTAACATTCTTAGCTGCAGGCAGCCTCAAACTGGGCAATGAAATCAATACTGCTTTCCCAAACATTCCTTCCTGTGCTAAAGAACAAAGCTGGGAGGTCTGTCATGGGATACAAGCTTGTAGGCTCCAGTTAGGCAATTATAACATCTTAGACTGGAGCCCCCACAGCCAATTGCAGGACAGTCTTACTAATGTTTTCATCAACTATAGCATTAACCACAGTTTCATAGCCACATCTCATTTCCCTATAATTTGGGCTGATGGGGGAATGGGATATCCCAGACCCCGAGTAAAGTCCATGCCACCCCAAGGCACCTTGTGGATCCTGAGACATCTTAGCACCTCCCTTAACACCTGGCATGGGACATATCATAATTCCAGTCCAAACTATACTATACCCTTTATTTATAATCACACTGATTGGTGCCTGATTTTCACTACCCATCCATATGTTTTCCTTATGGAAACTAACATTTCCATTACACCTCAAAGCCCCACATTTGTAACCCAGATCCAGGGACAGGCTTGGTTTGCCTCATGTATCACTAATCACAGCATATTTAATTTAAAAATTACTAGTGTCATGGTATTAAGAAGAAAATCTGAGGCATTCCTACCAATCAATTTAACATGTGATTGGCAAGTTTCCTTTGCCCTTGCCACTTTAGAATGTGCCCTGTCCCAGGTCAGACACAAAAGATTTATAGTTACACTCATGGCCTAATAGTCTCAGCCATAGTAGTACTGGCAACTGCCAACGTTGCAGTGGCATCTATTACTGAGTCAGTAAAAATTGCTGCTTTTGTAGATAATCTGGCCCAAAATATGTCTAATTAAATTCTCTTATAGCAAGGTATAGATGAAACATTGTTGCATGTCTGAAAGCCCTCAAAGCTGCTGTAGAATATGCAGGAAAGTGACAGGATGCACTGACATTTCAACAGCAATTAAGCTTCAACTGGGAAGACAAACATATCTGTGTCACTTCTCTACCATGAAGTCAATCAATACATAGTTAGGATGAGGAGTAACAACACCTCTGGGGAGCCTTTCATAACAATTTAACAGCAGACGTAAAGACACTTAAAACTAAAATTTTAGAATCCCTTCACACTGTAGAGATACATATCCAAGAAACAGCCATATGGAAGGCTGTGCAAGATCATCTTTCCTGGTTATACTCCTGCTCCTGGAGATCACTCTTTGACTGGAAAAGAATGTTGCTAAGTGTACTAATTCATAATTGTTCTATGTTATTTGTTAATTCTAGGATGCAAAGCCGGAATACAAGCAATGACAACTTTGCCTAACAGACCAATTACTGCTACATCTTGTCAGTCAACAGAACTCAATATTAAACACAGAACAGGGGGAGATGTGGGAATTCAGTCAGGATGGTGTCAAAAATAATAAGGGAAAAATAGTAGAGAAAAGTTATAAAATATAGTCTCAAATCCTTTTGGAAGGCCTAAGTTTTTTTTCATAGTTTCTGTAAAAGTTTTGGCTGAAGGCAGCCTAAATCCCCCTTACATTTATGTAATAAAGAAAGCAAACAGCTAAGGTATGTGGGGGAGTTTACCTAACTAACTTGTTTACTCATGTGGTCTTAAAACTAACCTTTGAGCTAGATGGCCCTCTTTGGGGGAGGTCAACCTAGAGGAGATATTACCCGCTAATAGTGTTTGCTTTGGCCATCAGAACTTGTGCTTTAATCTTCACTCTAGTGGTGTTGTTTCAAGCCTTTGTCAATTAAACTTCACTAAATAAATGCAATTCTCACTGGCTGGCGAGGTCCAGCAGTTGCAACCGTTTACAGGACCCTCCAGGATGCATGTAAGTGACCACGGACCCTCAGCTGAACTGGAAAAGCATAATATCTGTGTGTCAGTGTACTTTATTCATCTGTCATTGAGTCAGTGTCTGCAGGACAGACCTCCACAGGTAGTGACCCCAATAAAAATGCAGTGTTACAGAAAGTCCCTTGAATGCCCAAAATCTGCCCCTTTTCACCAGAAAGACAATGGTCCAGCTTTATTTTTTTTTTTAATTTTTATTTTGAGTGATCAGCCATCATGGTCCCACATATGAAGTCTTTTGGTTTTTCCCTAGAATAGAGGTGTGGAGGCAGTCAGGGCTAACCTGTACAGTGACAAGACCAGTTCAATAAAAGTGTATGCTTTTCAAAAATTTCTCACTTGTCCAGCCTACAAAACACCAATAAACTTTGACTTTTTCTGATATCTGGCTCCATAGCCCTTGGACCAGATAACTGAAGATGCTGAATCTCATTTTGTGTCTTGTTATCAGACAGGCTTCCTCGAGAGCCTTTTTTATTTTTTATTTCAATGGATTATTGGTAAACAGGTGGTGTTTGGTTACATGAGTAAGTTCTTTAGTGGTGACTTGTGAGACTTTGGTGCACACATCACCTGAGCAGTATACACTGCACCCTGTTTGTAGTCTTTTATCCCTCACCCTCTTCCCACACTTTCCCCCTGAGTCCCCAATGTCCATTGTGTCATTCTTATGCATTTGCATACTTATAGCTTAGCTCCAACTTATGAGGCAGAACATACAATGTTTGGTTTTCCATTTTGGAGTTACTTCACTTAGAATAATAGTCTTCAATCCCATCTAGTTCACTGTGAATCCTATTAATTCGTTTCTTTTTGAACAGAAAATCAAACACTGCATGTTCTCACTCATAAATGGGAGTTGAACAATGAGAACAGAGGGACACAAGAAGGGGAGCATCACACACTGGGACCTGTTGGGGGTGGGAGGCAAGGGTAGGGAGAGCATTAGGACAAATACCTAATGCATGTGGGGCTTAAAACCTAGATGATGAGTTGATAGGTGCAGCAAACCACCATGGTACATATATACCTATGTAACAAACCTACATGTTCTGCACATGTATTATTAATACATGTGAAATCATTAATATATATATATATGTGTGTGTATGTGTATATATATATATATATATATATATATATATATATATATATCACAGTTTCTTTATCCACTCATTGATTGATGGGCATTTGGGTTGGTTCCACTATTTTGCAATTCCGAATTTTGCCACTGTAAACATGCATGTGCAAGTATCTTTTCCATATAATGACTTAATTTCCTCTGGGTAGATACCAAATAGTGGAATTACTGGGTCAAATGCTAGTTCTATTTTTAGTTCTTTAAGGAATCTTCACAGGTTTTCATAGTGGTTGTACTAATTTACATCCCCACCAGCAGCGTAGAAGTGTTCCCTGTTCACTGCATCCACTCCAACATCTATTATTTTTTTATTATGATCATTTTTTTCAGGAGTAAAGTGGTATAACATTATGATTTTCATTTGCATTTCTTCAATCATTAATGATGAGCATTTTTAATATATTTGTTGGCCATTTGTATATCTTCTATTGAGAATTGACTATTCATGTCCTTAGCCCACTTTTTGATGAAATAGTTATTTTTCTTGCTAATTTTGTTTGAGTTTGTTGTAGATTCTGAATATTAGTCCTTTTCCAGATGTATAAGTTGTGAAGACTTTCTCCCACTATGTGGATTGCCTATTTCCTCTGCTGTCTGTTCCTTTTGCTGTGCAAAAGCTCTTTAGTTTAATTAAGTAGCAGCTATTTCCCTTCATTTTTATTGTATATGCTTTTGGTTTCTTGGTCATGAAATTCTTGCCTAAGCCAATGTCCAGAAAGGTTTTTCCAATGTTATCTTCTAGAATTTTTAAAGTTTTAGGTCTTATATTTAAGTCCTTGAGCCATCTTGAGTTAATTTTTGTGTATGGTGAGAGATGAAGATCCAGCTTCATTTGCCTACATGGAGTTTGCCTATTATCCCAGCAGCACTTGTTGAATGGGATGTCCTTTTTCCATTTTATGTTTTTGTATGCTTATCAAAGATTAGTTGGCTGTAAGTATTTGATTTATTTTTGAGTTCTCTATTCTTTTCCATTTGTCTATGTGCCTATAATTTTTTTAACCAGTACCATGCTGTTTTGGTGACTATGGCCTTATAGCATAGTTTGAAATCTCTCAACCACACCTCTTCAACATAGTAATGAAAATCCTATCCAGAGAAATCAGACAAGAGAAAGAGAGGCCATGCATATTGGTGAAGAGAAAGTCAATCTGTCATTGTTTGCTGATGATATAACTGTTTACATAGAAAACCCTAAAGACTTCTCCAGAAAGCTCCTAGAACTGATAAAAGAATTCAGCAAAGTTTTCAGATACAAAATTCATGTACACAAATCAGTAGCTCTTCCAAACACCAACAGAAAACAAGCTGAGAATCAAATCAAGAACTCAACTCCTTTTACAAAAGCTGCAATATAAAATAAAATACTTAGGAGTATACCCAACCAAGGAGATGAGAGACCTCTACAAGGAAAACTACAAAACACTGCTGAAAGAAATCATAAACAATACAAAGAAACAAAATCACATTCCATGCTCATGGATGGGTAGAATCAATGTTGTAAAAATGACCATACCGCTAAAAGCAATCTACAAATTCGACACAATTCCCATGAAAATGCCATCATCATTTTTCAGAGATTTAGAAAAAAACAATTCTAAAATTCATATGGAATAAAAAAGGAGCTCACATAGCCGAAGCAAGACTAAGCAAAAGGAACAAATCTGGAGGCATCACATTACCTAATTTCAAGAGCCTTTAAACTCAAGTAAACTTAAATGTCCTTAATCTACACTGCCAACCACAGAGCATAAATATGAAGTACCAATAAAATGTCAGAGCAAGATCTCTTGTCCACTTTTTATATTAGTCACCTTGACATCCTGCATAGAATTATGCCACAAAATGTCTTCCATCCCCTCACTCAGAGATATGATTTATCTCTGGCACTTCTTTCCATAACAAATGCCACTGTCCTCTCCCATATTTTCTCCTATTCTGATATTGGACATATGCTATAATCTGATGAGTTTATCACATTGGCATCACAGAATTAGATCATACCCTTATTAGAAAGGTATCTTTTTCAGATAACATAATTCAGGGAGTATGTGGATTCTCAGAGAGTCTAGATTATCAAGATGGCTGACACCCAACAGTCATTACAAAGAAAAAACAAAACAGCAGCTAGATAAGCAAGTGTTGAATAGAGCATCTGGGGAAGAATGCTAGAATCCAGCAAAGAAGTTACGGAGACCTTCAGGCACAAAGCAGCTCAAGATAGCAGCATGGAGAGGGTAAAAGGGCAGCCAGTGAATCAACTTGGAGTCATGAGCATTCCTCATTGTTGAAAAAAAATAAGAGAGATCTACAGTAGTCCACTTTTCTATCGAACATACCAAGAGTCTTAGCTACAGGAGAGCCCCTTGGTACTCATGGGCCCTGAGCCAAGTATGGGGAGCTACCTGAATTCCATACAACTGCATTGTTCCAGAGAGGGAATTTGTGCCAGGTTCCACCCACCAACCAGGTCCTAAGCTGCTGCAGCATAGTCCCATTTTGAGAGTGGGGACAAAACACAACTACTTTCTGCCCTGAAGATGCCCAATATCTCCTGCATTTTTGCATCCCTTGACACCAACTGACATCCCCTACATCTACTCAAAGGGTTGCAGCATCATGGTACCAGCAGGAGCCTACATTATGACCACATTGACAGCACCCAAGTGTCTTACTAAAAAAAAAAAAAATACCCAGATAGTCCAGCACATCAGAGAGGCTACTCTCAGAAACAAGGAATTGGAGCATGTTCTCCCCAGAACCTGAGAGCAATGTTATCTGGGGCCACTACCACCAGGAGTGATCCCTCCCTCCTCTGGCAGTGACACCAACAGGCACCCTTGAAACCTGCCCAGGAGCCTGGGAACTGGGTCACCTGACCTACCACAGCCACTATCAGTGCCTGTGCACATCTGGGACTAGAATGTCCAGGGTAAGATGTCACTACCAACAACACCCATGCATCCCATCCAGGGGCAAGAGAAGTTGCCTACCATGGCCAACATCAATGCCTGTGTGCACCACTTGGAAGCCCTAAGAGAAGCTTGCCCAGTCTGCCCTCACCACCACTGGCGTGTGTGCACTCCACTTGGAGACTCTAGGACTGGCCCACCTGGGACCCAAGGCCATCACAGCTGGCACTTAAGCATGCCACCTGGGGGCCCCAGAACAAGCCTGCCAAAGCCACTGTTCTCTGCTACCACTGCTGCTTGTGCCCAATACACAACCTAGGGGACTGAGGACTGGCCAGCTGACAACTGCTAAATGAATGTAGCAGAGCTGCAGGCTACAAAATTCACACACAAAATCAGTAACATTTCTACACTGCAATAACAAAATAGCTGAAAAAGAAATCAAGAAAGCAATCCTATTTAAAATAGCTACAAATAAATTAAATATCTAGGAATAAATCTAACCAATAAGGTAAAAGATCTCTATGATGAAAAATACAAAACATTAATGAAATAAATTGAAGTGGACACAAAAAAACAGAAAGACATCCCATGTTCATGGACTGTAAGAATGAATATTGTTAAAATGACCATACTATACAAAGTGATCTATAAATTCTATGCAATACTTATGAAAACACCAATGACATTCCTCACAAAAATAGAAAAAAGCTTTAAATTAATATGAAACCAAAAAAGACCCTGAATACAAAAAGCAATCCTGAGCAAAAAGAACAAAGCTGGAGGAATCACACTACCCTACTTCAAACATACTATAAAACTATAGTACCAAAGCAGCTTGGTACCGGTATAAGAACAGAGACAGATCAATGGAGCAGATTATAATCCAGAAAGAAATTCACATATTTACAGCCAATTGATTTTCAAGAAATGTGACAAGAACATACATTGGGAAAAGGATACCCTCTTCAATATATGCTGTTGGGAAAACTGGGATAGTCATATGCAGAAGAATTAAACTAGACCCCTATCTCTCACCATATACAAACATAAACTAAAAAATAGATTAAAGACAAATGTGATCCGAAACTATAAAACTCCTAGAAGAAACCACACGAGGAATACTTCAGGATATCATTTAGAAAAATATTTTATGGTAAGACTTCAAAAGCACAGGCAACAAAAAATAAAAATAGACAAATGAAATTATATCAAACTAAACAGGCTTTGCACAGAAAAAGAAATAATTAACAGTGATGAGACAACCTGTAAAATGGGAGAAAACATATACAAACTATTTGTCTGACAGGCATGAATATCTAAAATATACAAGGAACTCAAATAACTTAACAACAACAACAGCAGAAAAACAAATCCAATTAAAAGTGGGCAAAGGATCCAAGTAAACATTTCTCAAAAGAAGATACACAAAGAGCTAAAAAATATATTTTAAAATGCCAGTGTCACTAATCATCAGGGAAATGCAAAGCAAAATTATAATGAGATAACACTTTTCTCCAGTTAGAATGGCTATCACAGAAAAGACAAAAGAAAAATATTGGCATAGATTCAGAGAAAAGGAAACTCTAATATACCATTGGTGGGAATGTAAATTAGTGGGAAACACTGCAAAGGAGTAAGGACTTACAGAGTGTCTACATGCATTGGTTATGAGTAACATATAAACAAGGAACAACAAACTGCAGAAGGCTGCAGGAGGTCTCTGAGGAGGAAGGCCTCTCCATGCCTCATGTTCCGGTGCAGGGTGACCTAAGTTCTGTTACCATAAACATTGTGCTCAAGGACATAAAACCCCTTCATAGCACTATGATGTAGCCAGACTTGTAGGCTCCTTGTAAGGCTCACGTTCCATCAGCTGTACATAGATAATAAGCTAAAGATAACCACATGTTCTTGTTTTCTGAAACTCCCAAACCACCACTGTTATCAATCCTTAGAATGCTACACCAGTCCTGGCCACTGATTCACTTCCAGCCCACTGATTCATTCCACCATGACTCCACCCCTACCCTATAGTTCAAAGTGATTGTAATCAATAAATAGTGTGGATGATCAGAGCTTGGGGCCTTCACTGTTTCCTCCAGAGTAATAAAGTTATGGCCCCCTGGTCCCACTTTTTCTCTTAATCTGTCTTTTTCTCATTCCTTTGTCACCAATGAACTCATGGTACCCAAGGGTGATGTAGGGCTGGCTCCCTACGTTCTGGTGCCCAATGTGGGGCTCACGGATCCCTACATTCTGGCACACCAACGTGTGGGCCTCATGGATTCCCTACAGTAAGCCATTAGGAAAAATAGTATGAAGGATTCTCAAAAATCTAAAACTACAACAATAATATAATCCTGCAATTCTAGCACTGATTATTTATCCAAAGGAAAAAATAATCAGTATATAGAAGAGACACCTGCATCCTCATGTTTATTGTAGCTCTATTCACAAGAGCAAACATAAAGAATCAACGTAAGTGTCCACAAATAGATAAGAAGATAAAGAAAATGTAGCATACATATACAATTGAATACTATTCAGTAACAGAAAAAAATGAAATCCCATCATTTGCAGCAACATGGTTGATCCTGGAGGACATTATGTTAAGTGAAATAAGTCAGGCACAGAATGATAAATACTGCATGTTCTCACTCATATGTGGGAACAAAGAAAATTAATTTCATAGAAGTAGAAAGTAGAATAGGGGTTATTAGAGGTTGGAAGTGTGGAGTGGAGAGAATAAGGAGGATTTGATTTACAGATTCAAAATTACATCTAGATAGGAAGAATAAGCTCTAGTGTTTTGTAGCAATGTAGGGCAAATATGGTTAACAACATTTATTGTATATTTTTAAAAAGCTAGAGGAGAGGATTTTAAATGTTCACACAGAAAGATATAAATATTTAAGGTGATGGCTATGTTAACTATCTTGATTTGATCATTACACATTCTATACATGTATCAAAATATCACTCTGTATCCCACAAATATATATGTAGTTATTACATGTGAACTGAAAATAAAAGGAAAATAAATGTAGAGTCTCTATTTTCTGACCTATTAAATCAGAATCTGAATTTTAATAGGATCTCCAGGTAATCCATTGCCATGAATGTCCTGCCAGGCAATAAACACTCAACTTTGGGATTAGTTTTTTTTTTTCTGGACACAAACACACAAGTTAACATATAATATTAGAGTATGTGCCCTTATTTAATAGTAACTAACAAATTACAGTTGTATATTCTCAACAGCAAGCCTATTAAACAATCCTTCAAGCATGTAGTTATTATATTGGCTTCTTTTCTAGGATTTTGCATTGTTTCTTAATAATAGATACCCCCGGGAAAGTGGTTCTTAAGTGTTAACATTACTGGGACCAAATTTATTAGCTACTATGTATTTCCGTTAGGGTAAGTGCTGGAACCACGTAACGCTTTAGGGGAAGGAAAGAATCAGAGGTGCAAAAAAAAAAAAAAGGTAGAGGAGGTGAAAAGTAGCTAAAATAAAAATATATATTAACAATTCAAAACAAACAAAAAAGGTGGGTTTTCAGACTAGAAATAAATATTTAGAGGGCAAGCATTAGAGAAATAAAAGGGAACTCCTTTTCCCCTCTGCTCTACATTGTCTTAGGAAAATAAAGTAAATATATGGCATGCATGTCTCTACTCTACCTCCTGCATCAATGACAGACATCAATAATTTACTGTGTTGGCCTGTCCAGTTTAACTGACACAACCTAAGAATCCTTCTATATAGAGATTCCAGTCTTCTACCACTAATCAAGAGGAGTTGGCAAACAAGATTCTCAATCGATGTGCTGAAGTCTATTAGAAGGATGTGGGGGCAATAACCATCTCTAGGTCTACAATATGATTGACTCAGGTATATCAGATTAGGGGATTTTTGTTTTTGTTTTTAGCTAAGCCTTGGTCCAGAGAATCCAGATACTACTCACTGAAACTTTGAACTGCTTCCAAACCAGAGTTCTACCTGAATGCAATGTAAGGAAAGAAATGGAGATGAAGTTCCTCTGCTACATTTCATCCATTCAGCATTTTATCATCACCTACATGATACATGCAAGGTATCAGAAGTCCTAGATTAAGAGAATTCCAGGATGATAAAAGAAGTCTAATAATTCCTATGGTTAACCTATGACTCTGCCCCTATTTTTCACCTTGACCACATCAATAACTAACCTACTTAATACAATTTTAACCGTGACATTCTAGGAGTTAAAGTTCTATTTGATTCTACTGTAATATCCCTACAAAATCTGGTCTTATAATATCTTGTGACAAGAAGAATTGGGCAGAAATACTGTTCCCCAGAAGAGGGGAACAGTATTTCTGCCCAGTTCTAAGGGAAACTAGTTCCTGGTAAGGCCAACTATCCCTGTAAGAACTGGAACTACTAGAATCAGACTTGCCTACATGACTTGTGAGATTGCGGCACAGGAACTTGGCACTCCATGATGGTGTAGTTCAACTACCATAAATGAAAGTAGCTGAAGCAAACTGGCGTGGGGGTCATTATTGGAACACTTCAAATTCTATATCACTTATGTACTGGGCAGCCAAAACTGCCAGTAGTCAATCCATTGGACTAGAATGTCAGGGACAGAAAAGTTCAGCCTATCCTGAGAATCTCTCCAGGCAGAAAACTTTGTAGTGTTTGGTAACTCAGAAAAGGCAGTACTATATAGCAGATATAGAACCTCTCATGGACCACCACCCCAGAATGCATAGAATATGTGAAGAGAGCTACTACCCAAATGGTCCACTCTACTTCCTAACAAAGGAAATCCTCTCTTAAAATGTTGTGACTCCACCATAGTGCCAAACCAGTATGCTACTACAATTCCTTCAAACACCCGTAGTACAGCCTGAAGACTTCCGGAAGCTCTGCATTCAGTGTTGCTTCCACATACAAATGTCTGTGACACCTACGTTTGGACTAAATGAAGCAATTCAACTATCAATAACTATACACACTCTTAACTCCTATAAAATCCTGCAACACTATGATGTTATGGAAAATAGTACAAAGGACTTTGGGTTGTGGCAGACGCGGACACTGTCATCAAGGTTGCATACGTTGTCTCTTGCATTAGGCTCCCATTTCCACTGGAGTCCTTTATCAAAAAGTATTCTATATATAAAAGCTACTCCATCTCCTGATCTCTCTATACAGCTCCCTGTTTGTATCCCATCTCTGGTAAACACTGGTCATACAACTATATTTTTAGGTTCACTTGCTTATTATCTAACATATGAAGACATTTGGCCAGACAGAATATCTACACTGTTAAATCTCCAACAGACAACTAGAATGACCTATCCATCTTTTTATTGTAATTTGTCTATAATAACTGCATTAATCCCCAACCAGAATACATCGTTGCCCAGCAACTATGGTTTCTACCCTTCATTACTTTTTTTGTACCACCGAGCCTACCCGCAACCACCACTAGCCTCATTACTACTATTAGCTATTCACTACCTAAAGAGTTATCAACAGGTTCTTTAAAGATATATGCAAGCTACCTTCCAGCAATCTGAAAAAACAATACAGGCTTATGATGAGGTGGGACATTATCCCAATAAGAAGCTTTGTCTAGCTTTCCGCTTAACAGGAACAAGCCGTCTGCTTTGCTGAATGCTGGAGATTCACTATTCAGGACACAGAAACCCTCAACACTTTCACACTCTAGCTTCAATTATTCCCTGTCCCCACAGATCCAGACTAGCTTCCATAACTTCCTACTTTTCCTGATCCATCAGTGCCTTACCTTTTACTCCGCAGTAGCATGCCCAGTCCCATCAACACAAAATGGGACAATAAAGCACAAAGTACCGGTTGAGCACCCCAAATTTCAAATCTAACAGGCTTCAAAATCTGAAACTTCTTGGGCACCAACATAACACTAAATGCTCATTGGAACCTTTTGATTTCAGATTTTTTGATTTGAGATCCAGTAACTATAATATAATACAAATATTTCAAAATCTGAGAAAAACAAAAACAAAAACAAATTCACAACACTGGTTCCAAGCATTTTAGATAAAGGATGCTCAACCTATATACTCCTTTTTATTTCTGTCATCTTCTTAGCTCTTGTTTCTTGGCCTGTATACCCCAGTGCTGACACTAGGCTTTGGCTTTCTTCAATTTTATATACCTCTAGGACCTTCACATTTTTACAACACTGGTGGCTTTCCTCACACATTCCCTTGTTTATAATTGTATTCATTTTATTTATGTGAGCAACATATGAATTATTTAAAATTCAAACAATTCAGATAATGTCCTCCTTGACCACCATCATCCATCCCAATCCCACCTCCAGAAATAATTACTGTTACACTTAACAAATATAAAACTTTGCCAAGTATCCTTTCAGACCATTTTTACATGCATACCTACAAACATATATATGCACCTCTAGAAATTTGGTCAATGTGTGAGGTTGTATTTATTTATTTTTATATAAATGGTGACATTCCAAACATATTGTTCTTCAATTACTTTTACCTCCTTACAGTGTCTTGGAGATCTTTCTATATCTTTATATTGTGCATATGACCTAGACTATGAAGGTATCAGTTTGTTTAACCATTTTCCTATCTATGGGCATTTACATTTTCTCCACAGTTTTCATTACTACAGTGTAGTAATAGTGAAAGAACATCCATATACATATCTTTTTGTGCATAGTTTTAATTTATTATTCATTGCCAATATTAAAAACTGAAACCATTGTGTCATATAGAATATTATTTAAAATGCCGGTAGATATCTCACTCCCACTCATACGTGACAGGATCACTGGGATCCCAAGCTTCGGTGTCAAACAATATAACCAGTAACAAACCTGCATGTGTACCCTTTAATCTATGAAAAATAGTTGAAACTATAAAATAAAATAGACACTGCCAAAATGCTCCACAAAATATAGCTGTAGTAATTCACACTTCTGCCAGTAGTATATCAGAATATGTGTTTTCCCAGACTCTCTCCATACATGATATTGTCAAACATTTTTATTCAAAATGATTTAATTACAAAATGTTATTTTCAAAATTTAATTTTTAATTCACAATAATTTAACATATTCATGGCATACCTAATGAAGTTTCAATACATACAATGTATAGTAATCACATTAGGGTAATTAGCATATTCATAATCTCAAACATTTATTTTTTGTATTGGGAACATTCAATAATTTCCTTCTAGCTTTTTGAAACTATGTATTATTGTTAACTATAGTCATCCTACAATGCTATAGAACATTAAGACTCATTCCTCCTAACTAGCTAGAATTTTGTATCTTTTTCCCTCCATTCTGGACACGGGCCCTGGCAAAGATTTCATAATGAAAATGCTAAAAACAATTGCAACAATAAAAATTGGCAAATGGGACCACATTAAATGAAAGAGCTTCTGCACAGCAAAAGAAACTATCAACAAAGTAAACAGACAACTTACAGAATGGGAGAAAATATTTGCAAACTACATCTGACAAAGATCTAATATCCAGAATCTATAAAGAACCTAAGCAATTGTGCAAGAAAGAAAACACATTAAAATGTGGGCAAAGAACATGAGCACTTTTCAGAAGGAATTATTGCCATACTTCTATGAATTTTGTATATCCCATAGCTAATAATTGCCATCTAATTTTAGTTTTCATTATTCTTAATATTGATGAAGTAAGACAAAGTTTCAAATATTTATCAGCCTTCTGCATTTCTTCTTCTGTGAAGTATGTATTCATTTCATTTGTTTTTTTTTTTGCTGTCAGTTTGAAATCTTATTGATTTATTGATATATATGCACACAAACATGTTAAACATACACATGAATGTATATATTCTGAACATTAATGTTTTATCTTTTATGTATGTTGCAAATATTTTTCCCAGTTTGTTAATTGTCACTTCTCATTTATCTTGGCTTATAGAGTCCTTTAGCGTGCATCATTTTTTAAATTATATAATGAAATTGATCATTTTATGTCTTCATTCTTAAATTTACAATACATTTGTAATTTATCTGTGTGAATGATATAAAGAAGAGATTGAGCTCATTTCCAAATATAGCTAGCCAACTGTCTCAACATCATTTTTAAAATAATTTCGAATTTTATTTTAGATTCAGGTGGTACATTTGCAGATTTGGTGCCTGGGTACATTGTGCGATGCTGAGGTTTGGGATACAAGTGATCCTATCACAAAAGTACTGAATATTATTGCCATCATTATGTCCATGAATAGCCATTGTTTAGTACCCACTTATATGCGAGAACATGTGGTATTGGGTTTTCTGTTTCTGCGTTGTTTAGGGTAATAGCCTTTAGCTGTATTCATGTTGCTGCAAAGGACATGATTTCATTGATTCTCATGGCTGTGTAGTATACCATGGTGTATATGTACCACAGTTTCTTGATCCAATCTACCATTTAAGGGCATTTAGGTTGATTCCATGTCTTTTCTATGGTGAGTAGTGCTGTGGTGAACATGTGAGTGCATGTGTGTTTTAGTAGAAACATTTAATTTCTTTTGGATCTATACCTAGTAATGAGATTGCTGAGTAAATTGATAGTTTTGTTTTAAGTTCTTTGAGAAATCTCCAAACTGCTTTCCACAATAGCTGAACTAATTTACATTCTCACCAACATTGTATAAGCATTCCTTTCTCTTTATAGCCACTCAAGCATCTGTTGTTTTTGACTTCTGCGATAGTCATTCTGACTGCTGTGAGATAATATCTCAAAGTGGTTTTGATTTGCATTTCTCTAGTGATCAATGATATTGAGGTTTTTTTTTCCATATGTTTGTTTTGCTGGCCATATGTATGTTTTCTTTTGAAAATTGTCCGTGCACGTCTTTTGCCTATTTTTAATGGGGTCATTTATTTTTTGCTTGTTGAATTGTTGAAATTCCTTATGCATTCTGGATGTTAGACCTTTGTCGAATGCATAGTTTTTGAATATTATCTCTTATTCTATAGGTTGTCTGTTTACTCTGATAGTTTCTTTTGCTGTGCAGAAGTTCTTTAGTTTAATTAGACACCAGTTTTCAATTTCTGGTTTTGTTGCAACTGTTTTTTTTTTTTTTTTTTAATTTTCTTTTATTATTGAAAGAAAGAAAAAGAGAGGAAAGAAAGTGAGAGTGAAAGAAAGAAAAAAAAGAATGTAAGAGAGAAAGAAAGAAGAAGAGAAAGAGGGAGCGAGAACGAGATTCTTGTTCTATTGCCCAGGCTAGAATGCAGTCTAAAAATGGGTATTAAAAAC